>JALPQI010001244.1:0-143166 GCA_025490895.1 Thaumatotibia leucotreta | reverse complement strand
CAAATTTTATGGTTGCAACTCCGCTTACGGTGGTATTGAGTGCGCTACCTTTTATTAGCAAATTATTAAGCTTTTTTCGTTTTTGAGGCGACCTTGCCTGTATGTTATTAGAAGATATTACTTGGTTCTTAACTTGAATTTCATTTAACGGCGACATAGTACGACTAAGTGAAGTTGTAAGAATTGGTAATAATAAAGCCCATATAAAGATCTCCTATTTTAAATATACTCAATGGCTCCACGCGGCGTCTGACGTTAGCGTCAACGTTAAATTAAGTTCCAACCGTTGCAGGCCTAGCCAAGCCGCCATTCTGCTATCGTATATGATAAGCGATTCGTACGAAAAGTCACGTGACAATTTGCATAAGGTCATGCGGGGCAAATGCAACTATGAGGTAAATCCGAGGTTAATCCGATGAAATTACCTACTCTTCATTTGTAAAAAGATCATACTTACCTACTATTGTATTGTGTTGCTTTTGAAATAAATCAAAAAATGTTCTAGGTATCTTCCAAAAGTTCTTAAAAACAGATTAAAAGTCCATTAGTTGAATTTACCTCATAGTTGTATTTGCCCCGCTTGACCTTACATTATAATTATCACGTGACCAATCGCTTATGGTATAAGGTTGCAGACTGGCATCTTGGCTAGGCCTGGTAATTTTCTGAACAACATAATATGCCTTCAACGGTCAATACGGCCGCCGGGACGAAAGGTGTTTTAGTCGCTATCGATATTTATTTTATAGTAATACAACAAAAATTAATAATTAAATGTGTTCCTTTTTTATCTGTCAACTATACCCTTTGCCACGACAAGTGCACGTTGGTAACGATCACTAGTTATGTCGAATATTAAGTGCTTTTTTTATCGAGTATATTTTTTATATATTTTTTTAAAACTGTCCTATTTATATAGTAGGTTAAAATGTAACTAAAAATAATGAAGAAAATAATAATAAAGGAATACTTTTCATGGAGGAAATTTTATAATAAATATACAGTTGCAACAAACAAAGTTGTAGTAATGACGTGATACTTTTGTATGGCAAGAGTAAGTCGGATATTTTCAATAAAACATGAAAATATGTTTGGCGGGGCCTTGACTAATTATACCAGCTGTTGTTTAACAATATAAAATAAACGCTGTATTTTTTTACGCACCAATAATGCTTTGACAGCAAACAAACCCAAAAGCGACAAATGCGGACCCAATTCAATACTTTTGCTGCACAACTTTTGCGTTCTTTTGTTTTCCGACGAGCGACGTTTGTTTGATGTATGTTTAGACTACGTAGCGGTCGTAGCGTAGGTTTTTAATCAAACTTGTGCTAGAGTGTTTCATACCCAGCCGAGCTTAGCAAATAATAATAATTGAATTTTGAGCATTTAGCAAAATATCACGATGATAATGATCACTATAGGGGTGCGGGTCCGTAAAGACATCATCAAAAACATCGTGATCACATGTCATCATCGTGTAATGTAATTTAAAATTATCGTGATCATCGTGTAATCTAATTTAAAATTTATAATACTGTTAGATTCTGAGCAACGTAACTGTTACTACTCATTACTGGAAACTGTGTGGCTTGTGTACGTGTAATCTGATTTATCTACATGTTTTGTTTCGGCTGTTTGTTTCCCAAAGGCTTAAATAAATAAAGAAATCACTCAACAATATTCATTAATATAAATTATCCGCATTTCTCATAAAAAAACTATTTCATCATAAAATACAAAACTTTGCGTCGATATTTGTGTCCTTAATTTCTCTAATCAGTTAAGCTAAAGAATATAAATTATAATCTGGTTTTGTTGATTGTTCCTCAAACGAAGACCCACGAATTTCCAATCGAAGCTCAATAAGATTGCTTTAGAATCGAGTCCAAAGCTCTTTCTTTTATTGGCGAAAATCAATATTGTAAATTTCATTAAAGCATCCACAAAGAGATCGTTTTACAAAGCCGTTTATCCCATGGTACTGCACACAGACAGATATCATAATAGACGTGACTTGTTTGCATAAAAAAACGACAAATAACGCGTTAGACACAATAGAGTAAATCTAGTTACTAAGCTTTATTGTTGTCACGATGAAATGAAATCAGTCGCCAATTATGTGATATGTAAAAATTGTGTAAAGTAAAGTTTAATGATTAATTCTCATACTGGCTGTCTGGTCTCTGTCTGGTTTAACAGGTTTTTAATTTAGTAAGCCTAAACCTAAGTAAAAAAATTTAAACCCTATTTTTAAAATAAAACTATGAAAACGGATAAACTCGCTTATATTAACTAACTTTAACTTCATTCCGACGTTTCGAACACTTTACAGAGTTCGTGGTCTGCGGATGACATCCGCAGACCACGAACGTTTTATTTCATGTGTAAGCCTCGCGGTAACCGAAGACCATATTTTTAATTTAGTAAGCCTAAGCGTGAATTCTAACCCAACTGTTTTGAATTAATAAATAACGATTATAAATACGCAATACTGTTATGAATGCCAGTCAGCCAACAGGGAGAGATGGCGGGAGATCGTGCGAAGAGCTGTGACCGCCTCTACTACCGACGTGGACGCCTCAACGTGACCACGACCGCTCTGCCAAGAGCGAAACGACAGAGAAGAGAAGAAGAGAATACTGTTATTTGCTTGGTCTATTAAATACATGTCTGTAATTTGACGCATTTATTACATTTTTAAGTGGAGCTTCTCGAGTTTATCACCCGTACCCATTGGAAGCTTTTGTTAATACTTGTCTATATTTAATATCCTTTCCAAAGGGATCCTCGACTCGAACTTGATTTGATCCAATTAGCGCTCTGGAGTTTCAAGAGTCACTCCATAATTATCAGCTAGCAGGTGCCTAGTTGCCTACTGGTAAATGCTCTACCTCTTGAATTTACACTATGGTGAAACATAATACCTATAAATATAATCAAGCGGTCAAACTCATGTGAATGTAGTCACTACGCGCGACATGTTTCGGAGCGCCTAAGGCCCGTCTCTCACGAGACGAGACGACTCTCAAGCGATTTGCGTTTCATACTCGTATCCTACGCGTCGCTTGTGGGTAGCCGCCATATTGATTCACGACCTTGCGCACAAGACGAGACGCGTCGACGACGCGTTTGATTGATATCAGTCGCTCGCTAGTCTCGCTACTGTCGTGCTGGTCGCACGCTACTCGAGTCACATACGCGTTGCAGGCGAAATGACGGCGGCGGAACTTTTTAATATTCATTTCGTACAGGAGGTGGAAAAATAATATATGCATGTTTGTACAATTATAAGCTGCCAGATTATGTAACAGAAAAGGCGTGGATTGAGATTGGAAAAAAAACTTAAATTATTAAATGGTAGACGGATGCACCCAGAATCTACCCAGCTTGTTTTTGTAATAAATATATAGCAAAATATTGTCTTCATCACTCGATTTACTAGACTTTATCGCACGAATGTGTTCCGCAACTGATGCAAAATAGCAACCGTGTGCGCAAACGAGTAGCATACCGGTAGGAGATCATGGTTTGCGTCTCAGTCGCGTAGCATTTGAATAGCTTCGTGAGAGACGGGCCTAAGTCTCCATTGTCAAACACTGAGCCCGTGCTAATGCGTCGCGCTCGTGGCAAGAGCTCAATGCTCACCAAAACATGTCGCGCGAAGTGTTCTACCTATATTTCAAAGAAATGTCCACGACAATTTCATCATACCAGTAACAGTACGAGTATATCAGTATATCAAACATAGCCATAAGTAATGTGGCAAAAATATGCGACCCTCTTACATTACCAGCTTTATCGTGGCTACCCATTTTGTTTTGATTACATTGAATAAAAAGTGACGAGCAGCCGTGAGAAAGCTGCAGCTGTGAAACAGAAAGTGTGCTAGGGCCGCTAAGTAGTACCTAGAGCAAATGGGACTAAAGGGACCTAAGGCCTCAAATTATTAATAATCTTATATTATTAAAGATACTTAATAAATTTAAGCTTCAAAACACTAGCAACTATTTAATCGATTAACAATAATAACACCAAAGGCAGGCAAGGTTAAACTCTCCCACAATGACCATAAAGGAGTCACTACACTGTCTGTCGCTAAGTTATTTACGGAATTCGCAGGGTATTCTGAGGTTACTGAAATATGCGCTTTTATTTTTAATTAAATCTCAGAACTTGGGTCAAAATACCCATTTCGTGTGATAAATTGCATTTGTTATAATGACGATTGTAATTATAGCTACGATATAATCGTACTTGTAGCTTTTGTAAAATTTGGAGACAGTGTACTGTACCTACCAACTAAATTTCAAATTGTATTGAACTGAGACTCGTTTAGAGCAAAACATTTTAAATTGAAATATGGCAATGCAATTGCCGTGTGGTGACGGCAATAAGAATACATTTGTCACCACCCCAACTCCCCCTGCGGGTGTCGTAAGAGTCGGCTAAGGGATTAAAGTGTCACTGACCTTTATTTGATAAAAGATTGAGATGGGCAGCAGCGTCGTCATACTGGACACATTACTGCGATCGCCAATCCGCTTGCCTCCTAATGCGTTTATACGCATAGTTACGAGTAATAGGAGAGGCCTACGTCTAGCAGTGGACTATCATAGGCTGATGATGATGAATTGAAAAATGTGACTACCTCAATAAACGATTGAATCATTTACATGCCGGACGACCCGATTACTTAAGTGATATAGGCCCGGATGTACGTCAGTGCTCAGACTGTGCAGTGTTAAGTGATTACCAGTAAACGATGAACCGTCCATAATACGTTTTGCTAATAGGAACAAGGCTGAGGCCTTAATGCCCGCAAACTCGGATTAATCCATTAAAACGTTCCGTGTAAATCAATGTAAAGCATTGCAAAGACTTGCGGGGTATTCTCATTGGTGTCGGTGGCACGCGCAAGTCCATTTCATTGGCGAACCAGTTTGGTACAGGAATTTCTCATTAAACGCAACAGAAGCGTGGTAGAATAAATATACATTCCACTAGTGGTAAGTAAGTTATTCTTGCGTCAGAAAAGGACCACTCAAAGCTGTTCTTTTGCGCAACGGCGCTGATATTCAGTGAACCCTTGAAATTACCTATTAAAAAACCATAATACTAATAAGTACCTAATTGTCTCCGATTCTTGAAGATAATAATTATTTATGTATATTTTGAGATGCGACCTTATCAAAAATAAAGGTCCGTCTCAAATTAGTAGAAACTTCAAGGATTAACTCAATAGATTATTTTTATTATTTTTTGAAATCAAGTTGAAATGACCACACCGCATTTTACTTGGAACGAGACTCCAAACAAAACAATACAATAAAGGACATGTTTTTAGTCACATCAATACTAGTTTTCCAGACTACACTACACATCTCCCATTTTTTCAAAAAAATGGTCTAAGATGTATATAGAGAGAACGAATATCTAGGTTTCATTTACTCAATCAAGACGTCCACTGCTGGACAAAGGTCTCCCAACAGAAGGTTACATATGTCATAATTGCCATTTGAAAACCCTGTATCCTGTTAGCATAAAGCCAGTGAATCGTCGGAGAATGGTCGTGGCAGTGCTTGGTTATATAGTGGAATAACAGCCAAGGCGCGGCTGCCCTGAAGGACGCCAGTTGAAAAATGTATTGTTACCTTTATGGAGTATTAGGTGTGACTCCATGGAATCTTTTCATCTTTAACAGTAACCATGTTGTTATAACGAAAACTGTATACACATATTTTGAGCATCTATCCTATAAGGTCCTAAGGCATTATGATCTCTTATTAGCAGTCATCATTAGCAGTTACGTGAGGTTCATGTAAATCATGCTTTAAAGAATGGGATCATGTTTTTTACGTAGGTACACTTTTTCTATACCTTAATATTATAAGTACCAACGAGTAGGTACTTACGATAATATATTACAGGGTATTATAATATTATATTTCTGAAGACACGCGTACTTAGGCAATTTTCGTTCATTTGTTTTGGTTTATTAAGTACCTATTAATATAATATTTAACTACCCATACCATAATAGATACTACCTACATAGGTAAGGTATCTAAGTATCCAAACTACATAGTTTGGATACTTAGATTTTAATTCAAATCGCTTTAAATACTTAACTACTCATGTTTTCGAAATTTTGAATGTTATGTAGGGGAAGGTAGCCCAAAGCGGGCATAGCGCCCAAAGAGGGCACTGGATTTTATGTTGCCATTTCAAAATGGAGCGTGTTTGTAACACGTGACAGTACTCCCCGCCATACTCGCGCATCTCGTGTCATTCGTCCGGCTAATCTATGAGCACGCCGTTACGGTCTCTAACAAAAACATGTTTTTTGCGGTTTTTTGAAAAATATTTCACGGTGTGAGTCATGTGTTTTCTCATTTTCGATGCTTGCAAGGCTGTCATTAATGCCTGTTACTTAATAATTAGTTGTCTGGCCGTAATACCCTTGCATTCAACTCCTCGTGTCTCAACATTTGGAGGGTAGATTTTGCTTTCATTTTGTAATTGTCGAAAAAGGCAAAGCGGGCAGGGTAATGTGGGCACTGTCCGCTTTGCCCGGTGTGTTTTTTACAATGTAAATTTAGTTGAAAACTGGTATATTTATAAAACTAAGCCTCCCAGCATACCAACATCTCAGCAGGAACGTTGTTATGAATGCCACGAACTTTAGAGGACCTATCCGTCAAGGACTGGATTAAATGTAATGACTTCGACTCGTGGGCTCATGTATCTCGGATATGAGGTCCAGAAATCAGGTCCTTTTATTGTAATATGTGTCAGGAAATTGAAATATATTTTAATATTAAAAAAGGTAAGTAATAGGAGGTTATGCCTGAATTATATTCATCGTCATCATCATATCAGCGCCTAAAGACGTCCACCACTGTACATAGGTCTCCCTCAAATATTGCTACAATGACCGGTCCTGCGCCACCCGCATCCAGCGGACTCCTGCGACGTCAACTAGGTCATCTGTCCACCTTGTGGGGAGCATACTCACGCGCGCCTCCCGGTACGTCGCCTCTACCAGAGATACTGTCCACCCCAACAGCCATCGGTTCTACGTGCAATGTGCCCTGCCCACTGTCACTTCAATTTTGCGATTCGGAGACCTGTATTACTTTGGTTCTGTTGCAGATGACCTCATTTCTAATACGATCACGCAGTGAGACTCCTAGCATAGCCCTCTTCATTGCCCTTTGGGTGACTTCGCTTTACCCCAGCCCATGCCCGTTTTGCCCTAAGCCGGTGCCCACTTTAGGCCCCCCCCTAGGGCAAAGCGGGCAATCGTAGAGGTTTTTTAAATTGCGTATAATTCTTTTGTTTACCATTTTTAGATAAATGAAGCCATCCTCCATCGAAAAGCATTAAACAATGTACCTTTTGGGAAAAAAAAGAATAAGCTAGCTAGGTTAAAAACCACTTTTTTTTCAACTCTCCCTTAAGGTGCCCTCTTTGAGCCACCTTCCCCTATATTTTGTTACATGAAATCGTTTATAATAAATCATGTCATAATATTTCATTTCGTCGATTTTTTTCTATAATACAATATGATATGATTGTATATACCGGAGACGCAGCTGTCTATGGGCGGAGGTAATTGGTTTCATCAGCCGACCCATCTACTTACAATTACCTCCTAAGTACCTAAGTATGCCATTAAAACGAATGTGAAATAATGGCAGGATTTATTCCAAATGGTAGTTAGCTACTTCTTTGTTTATAATACATTCAATATACCTAAGGTGTGAAATCGAATTGGAGATCAAAAATGTAAACAAATGGGATACCACCACAAAAAAATAAACACGAGAGTGGGGTAATCTAAAATCATTCAAATACTTATAAGATATGCGTATATACCATCACTGACGGTACGTAGAATTTTTAAATATTTTACAATTTTTTTATACAAAACATTAAGCGAAATATATATATTTTTTAATGATATATTTCGCTACTTTGAATAAAATGTAAGGTGTTTAATTTATACTACTGGCAATGATAAGACATCTTAAACATTTGGTTCGCAGTTATAACAATAACTAGTTTATTCGTAATTTAATACGGTAATTACACTAAGAACCATTTAAGAGGGTTCGCATTTATAACGATGTACTTTAAAAATCAAAACAAGAGGGTGAACCAAATGACTGTTTTATGAATTCTTAAAAACTCCTAAAATTTAGCATTACAAAGTACATTAATACAGATTTTAGTATTTTTACCTATAAATCAATCATTTTCATATTTTAATCGAAATAGATTCGATCGTAACTAAGATGAAGACTGGATTTCGTTCCCCGACTATCTTAAATATTAAAGTAACACGACATTCGTTTTCAAACATTGATTATGTTGATTATTTACATCATTCTAGCAAATTTTCTAGGTTTTATTTTTGTAATCAGGAACCGTGGACACTCAGACGTATGTTTTTTATTGTCATATCCAAAACTATGTTAATGATTGTGATGCTTTGTGTATCGAACATACTTTGACTTTCGCGTATTTACATCTACACATAAAACATTGTCTTAGGTTTAATCGGTAAGGATAGTTGTAAGTGTAGATATAAATAAAATAAAATAAAAAACCAATCTCAAAATGCGACGTTAATTTACAAAGGTGTTAAAAACTACATTCGATATAAAACGTTTTAAACCCCTGGAATGTCACTTTAACATTGATTTTGTAATGTCATGTCATTGTCATAGATTGTTTACATTTTTGATCTCGAATTCCATTTTAGAGCTTACCGCGTATAATACCTATGCCACATAATTAAAAAAAAACTTATTTCAATTAGATTCGAATAGATTCTAGAGTACTCATTAAGTAACTACTTGTTGACGAAACGTTCAATAGAGCGCATATAATCAATAAAAAAAATCTAGCAATGCATCTACACTAAATCGAATAAATACTTCGGAAAGAAGCCTTTTAGCATCACAGCCCGCAAACCGCAACTCTGCAAAGCAACAAACATCCAACACTCAGTAAAGGAAAACTTAGTACAACGCAAACATCGTTGGTATTTCTCGAAAGTTCTGTCCTTACGAGTTTAAGTCGGACCGAGTGCATGCGCGCGTAAGCCAAGGATCATGCTAGAAATCCTCAATACAACACATCCTACAACCACGGACATCCAGCAATCAATTCATGGGAATATCTCCTTTCCTTCACTCTGAATACGGGTGATTTTCCCATCAAGCGAGTCTTGAAGATACGAGCTTTAGTAAGTGTAGCGACGAAATGTCCCCATCTTGGAGAAACTGCGATTCTTCTCGCGAAGAAAACACATATATCATTTTTAACATGCTTTTGACATTACGAGGATACGCGGAATGGAAATACGTCTGACGGGTCGTTGTGTTAACAAATACTCGTAGCTACAGTTCATATATTATTCTGTAAACGTTGTGTCCGAAAAATGAAATAAATTGTGAAGGTATTTATTTTTACGCGTGGGAGCTAAGTAAAAAATTAAGACAAATGTCGGTATAAGTACCTACTTACTACATTCCTGCAATACATAACTAGCACATGTAGGCTTAGCACGACAATATGTCGCCGCGAGATTAGACTATCCATCCCTCTTTTATTCATATAGTTAGTAAAATATGGAAAATCTATCTCGCGGCGACATATTGAAATACCAATCATGTGCTAAGCATACTGCAGTAACCTATGTATCAAAAGATTATTTGATTAATGAATTAGGTAGGGTAAGTTATGGATGAATGACACAACTGAATTTCAAACCATTGTATCTCTGGTGTTTTTGAAGTTACGAGTGAGATATTGTGTTCGAAGATAAACAATTTAGTTGGCTAATATCGAATCGCATTCTTGGTTTCTACTTATTTTCAATAGTATATATGTGTTATAAAACTTTAAACAAAAAATGAGATTTGTTTCATTGTGTCCTCGTACATGTATTCAATGAAACACCTGAATTTTTACATTGAAACATATGTAATAAATCCAATGAACTATGAAACAGACTTAACAAACATTGGAACTGTGTTATATGAAACATATATATAAGTACGCTTGCAATGAATACAAAATAAAGGAAAGTAAATAATAACGGTAGGCTGGAGTAGGTTTAGTTTAGTAGGATTCCAATTTGTTAAATGATTAATAATACCACTGAAAGACACATGAATCCGAAAGACTGTTTCATTGTATACAACCCAAGTTTCATTGTACTTCATTGTACTTGACTTAACAATGTCGTCGATAACTGCGACATATTGCAAAAAAAGTTATGTTTTATGTGTCCTCGTAGTATGACTGCAACCCAGTCGAACGCGGGAGGGTCCTGGGCATCTCCACGATAGATATCATGCACTTTGTGACAACATAAATATCATGTTGTTTTATTGTGTACGTATGTTTTATTGTTAAACATATTACTTAAACTATTGCCATCAATGAAACATTGAACTTTTTAAACTGTCCTATCTCAGCCAATTTGAAAGTTAAAAATCGTATATTTTGCCATAAAATAGATTAATAGTCATCATTCTTTATGGTATGTAAAAAAGTGGCTCTAGTTCTGAAAATTGCGTATATATTCTTAAAATGTTTTTGAAAAAAGTGTATTGTTTCAATGTGTACTAATAAATAGTGTTCAGTGAAACACCGTGAGCTGTTTCATTGTAAACAAAAAATATCACGGATAACCAACATTGAAACAGAGTTACATAAACAGTAGCCAAATAGGTTATTATATATTATGTGGTTGTTCTTAGTAAAAAGTACTGATTCTTGGGAAGATTAGTTTATTAACGAATTTTTATGTCATTGGCGCATTCAGCAACCGAAAATTTTAATGAAAACAATGACATATGAATACAATATGTAGTAACAGAATGTTTTAAAAGATAAAAATATGTTTTATGACCACTATTACTACGCATATAATTTTACGAAATAATTAATATATAATATAATTATACTAGTCAACAAAAAATATTAAAAATGTACTAAGTAGACTCTCTTGTACCACCCGGGTTTAGCCACTTAACCAGGTATTCACCAGCAGGAGCTAAAGTCACCATTATATTGTACATGTAAAATTTGTCACTCTAGCTACTGGTCAGTGTTTAACCCTATATAGGTTATACAAGTGGGCCTTAATAGGTTGATAATGAGGTGCTAAACATGAAACATGTTTAAATGAACAGTCTCATAGAATAGTAACGTTTTGCAATTTCACATTTGGTGTACAATAAAACTATACAGTAAACAACGAAACATGGACCTGTTTCATTGTGCATTACATAAAAATGTTTCATTGTGAGACACCAGGGTATTATTTGAAACTAAATAAAAAAACAAGGCCTAAACTTGAACTAATTTTAAAAGTATTTAGCTTAAGATAAACTTGAATATATATACAATACGACAAAAATATAAATACTACCAAACTATTCTCTGTATTCTTGCAAAAAATTACAAAATATAAATATTTTTTTTTACTTTTCCTGGTTCAATTCGCTTTGAAGCATGTAGCGACGTGCTCCTTCTGCGATCGTCGCTCGCACCCTGGGGAGTTGTGGAGGGTCCCTAAGCTCGTCCTTGTTTGATAGACGGGGCTAGCCGTTAAGATCAGGTTTCCGAGATATCGCAAAGTTTCATTGTGTCCGTTTGTGTCAATGTTCCACAACTAACCCTACGTAATTGTCTCTGATTCTTGAAAGTAATATGAGGAACGTAATTTGCCTTTGAACTATAACCAAAATAGTTCAAATGTTGTTGTGGCATTTATTTGTTTATTTTCACAGTTGTCCTAAGACAAAGTACATAAGTAATATAATATTCGAGCGAAATCTGCAGAGCACCTACCTAAGATGCCAATCTGTATATTATCACTAGAGGCTACCATGATATCTTAAATGCGATTTATTGTTGCCGATTTCTAAAAATGAACTTTTACACACAGTTATAGATTGATCCTTATTAATATGCGGGTAAGACTTGCGATTTTTCAGATAGTCTTAAAACCTCATACGGCTCATTTTTAAACTAGAAATCGGCAACTATACAGGGTGAAACATGAGTCGTGAACAGTAATACGTTTTTTCTAACTCTATGAACAACTAACAATTGAATGCCCCACAAGTTACTTAGAAATAGTCATGTGTTTTAATTTTTTTTTTTTTGTTTTTTTTTGTGGCTTGTTCTAATTTATAAGATGTTATTCAGAAATTATAACGGCTATTTAAGCTATTTCAAACGTTAAATGTAATAAATATCATTAAATTTTATATGAAATGTCAAAATTGCCGTTATTAATTACTTCAATTTGAAGAGGTAATTTAAATTATTTCATTAATTTGTCTTAAAAATCCTTTTGGATGTCCTAAAGCCAAAAAATACTAAAGCATAAACACAAAAAATAAATTAAACCACTTTTCAATGTTTAAGTCAAAGTCAAAGTCAAAGTCAAATAATTCTTTATTCAAATTGGAATAGCAACAAACTCTTTTGAATCGTCTAGATATGAAAACTACTTCCGGTTCGAACCCTAAACCGCTGACCCAAGAAGAACCGGTAAGAAACTTGGCGGGAATTATTTTTTCAAACAATGATGGTACATCTTACAACTAACATGCATTAAAAAAAAACATAAAATTGATTTTAAACAAATTGAAATATAATAATAATAACAAGAGATGTAAAGTCTCTAAAAGTCACAACATTTATAAGTAATAATTTATAGAGAAGTAAGGTTTCTCTCCGAATAGGTATATAATAATAACATTATATAATGCACGTTTGGAGATGTACAAGGTCTCCAAGCGTAAATTATCGTAATTGAATGTCATGACTTTAACAAACTAATAATTAAATCCTAAATTACTCCCACGGTGTTTTATCATTCATGTAGTCTTGTGTACTATAATAAGCTTTAGATATAAGTTTACGCTTTACAAAATTCTTAAATTTGTTGACTGAAAATTCAGTAACATTTACTGGAAGTTTATTATAAAATCTTACACAATTACCCATGAATGATTTCCTAATTTTATGGAGCCGAGTGGCGGGTACTGCGAGCTTATGTTTGTTTCTAGTATTAATATTATGTATGTCACAATTTTTCCTAAAATTGATAATATTTTTATGTACATACATAATATTCTCATAGATGTATTGAGAATACAATGTCATTATATTAATAACCTTAAACTTATCTCTAAGTGAGTCTCTAGGGCTCATTTTATATATCGCTCGAATAGCCCTCTTCTGCAGAACAAAAATAGTGTTAGTCTCTGAATTGGCAGCACTGCCCCATAATAAAATGCCATACGACATAATGCTATGAAAATAACTAAAATATACTAACCGAGCTGTATCGACGTCAGTTAATTGACGGATCTTGCTCACTGCAAAAGCTGCAGAACTCAGTTTATTCGAGAGATTAGATATGTGAGGACCCCACTGAAGCTTAGAGTCTAGTGTTATACCAAGAAAGACTGTACTTTCAACTATTTCCAATTCCGCACCTTTCACAAATATACTAGCCTGTTGATGTTTTACGTTACTTGTAACAAATTTAATACATTTAGTTTTTTTTCTCATTCAACATTAAGTTATTCATATTAAACCAGTTTACTACTTTCAAAATAGCATTGTTTACATCATTCCACGCTTGTTGCTGTCGTTTGACTTTAAAAATAAGTGAGGTGTCGTCAGCAAACAATACTATGTCATGGTGGGTCTCTATGAGATGTGGCAAGTCATTTATGTAGATAAGGAAAAGGAAAGGCCCCAATATAGATCCCTGTGGTACACCCGTGGAGACCAATGACCCCGGCGATCGCTGTCCATTCACAACCCTTTGTATTCTACCGCGTAAATAAGATTCCAGTAAATTTAACGCTGATCCTTTAACTCCATAATGGTCTAGCTTCCTGATCAATGTTTCATGACAAACGCAGTCGAAGGCCTTGGACAAATCACAGAAGATACCTAAAGCATCTCGCGATTCCTCCCAGGCATCAAATATTTGTTTAATTAATTCGACACCAGCGTCGGATGTTGAGTAAAACCAAATTGCTTGTTATGCATTAAATTGTTTACGTTAAAGTGCTTAATTAATTGGGATAAAACTATTTTTTCAAAGATTTTGCTGAACGTTGGTAGCACAGATATAGGTCTAAAATTAGTGGGGTCAGAAGTGCTACCGGATTTGAATAAAGGAGTTACTTTACTATGTTTCATAAGATCAGGAAACTCACCACAATCAACACATTGATTAAATATTACTACCAATTCAGGTGCTACGATTTCAATAAGGGATTTGACGACATGAACAGAGACTCCCCAGAGGTCAGAAGTTTTTTTGACATTGATGGATTTAAATGCCTTTATTACATCTGAGATTTGAATATGTTCAAAATTAAAGTCGTTACTACACATAGGGACGTTATCTCTTAATAATATAGTGGCAGCCGAGGGTGATGAATTTAAATCCTTAGTTATGGAGACTGGTATATCGGTGAAAAAGTGCTCAAATTCTGTTGCTACTTCTAAACTTGACTCTATAATTTTGCCATTAATTAGGGTTCCGTAGCCAAAATGGCAAAAACGGAACCCTTATAGATTCGTCATGTCCGTCTGTCCGTCTGTCCGTCTGTCACAGCCGATTTACTCGGAAACTATAAATGCTACAGTAACGAAATTTGGTAAGAATATGTGTTGTATGAACCGCTACAGGATTATGATACTAAATTGTAAAAAAACCATTGGGGTGGGGGCCCTCCATACATGTAACTGAAGGATAAAATTTTTTTTTTAGTTGTATATAAGCGTGTGGGGTATTAATAGAAAGCTCTTTGAAAATGATATGAAGGTTTATAAATTTCATTTTTATTTAAGCAAATCGTTTTCGAGATATCAGATCTCAAAGTCAGAAAAATATGTCCCCCCCCCTCTATTTTTTAAACTACGTGATATAAAATTCTAATAAAAATATATGTTATGCACATTAATAAACTCTATCAACGATTTTTGGTTTGATTAAATTATCTCCTATAGTTTTTGAGGTAGGTTGATTTAACTGTATTTTTTTAATAATAAATTGATAATGGTACGGAACCCTTTGCGCGCGAGTCCGACTCGCACTTGGCCGGTTTTTTTTAATTTAGGATCGTGGAATCTGTGCTTTGATCGACCAGTCTCCGCATTAATCACTTTCCAGGTTGATTTAATGATGTCGGAACTATTTTTAATTTTTTGGGACAAATAATCGCGCTTAGCTTTATTACAATCAGTCTTAAATTTCTTAGAATATTGTTTGACGTGTTCTTTAAATTCATCACTCGTATTAAACCGCCGTTCCTCATACAATGCATAAAGTGCTCGTCTACGTTCATACAAGTCCGCAGTTGCCCACTCACTAAAAGCAGATGCACCACCAACCACAATCTTTTTGGAAGTGAATATTTTGTTGTAATGTTTCATAAAAATGTGAAAGAATGAATTATACATGTCATTGGAGTTAATGTTGGAAGACAGAGTAGGTAGCGTCTGCACTAAACTTTCTTTCATTCGTTCAACACGGCTTGTGGTTACTGGCACAAAAGTAATTTGTTTTCTAATGTTATTTTTCCTGATGGTCTCAAACGTTATTAATTGACCTAAATGATCTGACTCTAAATTACTGATTACTTTTTTATTAACAGGAAAAATATCAGTAAAAATGTTATCAATACAAGTCGCACTAGTTGCACTGATACGAGTAGGCTCCATAAAAATGTGGTTGAGTTTAGAAGACTTAAATAGATTCAACAATCTTGTACTTGTTGTTGAATTTTCTAAAAGGTTTACATTAAAGTCGCCGCATATAAGTAACTTCTTACCGCAAACTGATATTTTATGAAGCACAGATTCCATTACACTTTCAAATTGCTCAAAATTACTTAAAGGCGGCCTGTACACACATACAACAATAAATTTATCTAATTCAATAGCACTCAATTCTATAGTCCGTTCAACAGACAGAGAAACAATGTCCTTACGTTCCTTAAATTTTAATTGTTTATTTAAAATAATTAATGACCCACCATGTATGGAACTAAGTCTGTTAAACGAACTAGCCACCTGGTGATTATTAAACTGAGGCACCACTTCATTACTTTTTAACCAATGTTCAGTTATACATAGAATATCAATATTAAGTTCATTTAAAAAAAGTTCAATCTGCAAATCTTTTCCTCTAATACACTGAATATTTTGATGAACCAGGTGGATGAGTTTTCTATTATTATTACAATTTTCAATTAATTTATTAGAGACTAATTTGCCAGAGATATGGCACTCTTTTGTCTTATCATTTAATTTAAATTATTGGTTAAAATTGGAATCAATTCCGAGTTCATAATTGATTGCTCAATAGGAGCACAGTTATTTGCCAAATTTTTGGCAGATATATCAAAACAATAGGATAGCGACAGAGCTATTTGTCTCTTACAATAATTAGAAAGGTAAAACTTACCTTTAGTCATAGAAATAATAGGAAAATAATACTTATTCTTATTAACATAATTGTTAATGTCAATTAGCCTAAACTTAGTACTATAATTATATGTACACAGCTTGTACATGGTCAGATTTAAATTATATCTAGTATCATTTTCTGTCTTTGACATTTCATTACAATATGGAAATGTAAACATGTACACCACAGTAACTTGTGGGGCATATAATTGTTACTTGTTTGTAAAGTTAGAAAAACGTATTACTGTTCACGACTCATGTGTCACCTTGTAGTCAGAGTTGGGCAAAAAGTAATATGATTACTTCTGTATATTACAAAATAATAAATATTACAAAGTACACATACAAAAGTACCTAATAGGAAAGAGTAATCATATTACTGTTTGCCCAACTCTGCTTGTAGTGTAGGTTCGTTCGGCTGGTCAGTTTTTGACAGTTATTCAATACAACTAACATATCGCAATTCAGAGTAGGTCCCAAACTGAATCGAATTAGTAGTTCGTGGTAGCCCCCCAGGTTTAAATAATCAGACTAAAAGAAATTTTAAAGTGTTCTGCGTATCTCTCACAAGTCATGTGTTCATTGATTACAGTGCTAGTGCCAAGCCCGCGTCATAAATCTGCAGTAAAATTAATGGTGTATTTCGCAAACTCCATTATTTTTATGGAATCAGTGATTAAGACATATTTCGGCGCCCAGACGGTCATTATTGGCCGAGTGAACTTATGAATGTGCTATTTTTGTCAACGTGACCCGATTGCGAAGTTTAACTGAGAGTTTTATTTTATTAAAATTGGACAACGATACTTTGTTTAACCTCAGGAATTTCAGGTAAGTTTTAAATTATTTGTTTGATAGTAAATAAATAAATAATTAATACATCTTGGGATATCATACACTAGTCGACAGAGCCCCACGTTAAGCTCAATTAAGGCTTATGATGTGTATTAAATATATATATCGTTGCTTATGACTACATATAGATACTTTAATACATACACAGCCACGACCTAGGAACAAATATTTGTGATAAATAAATACACAAATAATGCCCTCGCCAGGATTCGAACTCGGAAACTCCAGCTTCGTCACTACCACTAGGGTCACTACCAACTGCCTAGGCCATGGAGGCTGACCAACAAACAAATTGATGTTCATAATAAAATAAACAAATAAATAAATAAATATCTTGGGACATCTTACACAAATCGACCTAGTCCCACGGTAAGCTCAATTAAGGCTTGTGATGTGGGTACCAAGCGACAATACATATATATAATAGATAGATACATATAGATACTTAAATACATAGACAGCCATGACCAAGGACCAAGGAACAAATATTTGTGATAAATAAATACACAAATAATGTCCTCGCCGGGATTCAAACCCGGAAACTCCAGCTTCGGAGCAGGGTCACTGCCAACTAACTAGGCCATGGAGGCTGACCAAAAAAGAAATTGATGTTCATAATAAAATACTTATTGGTTTGAATAATAAGAATACGCATTAAGCCCTCGCTAAGAACGTGGATCTGCGTACAAGAAACCTAAATAATAAAAAGTATAATATTTTAGCCAATATCAGTGCCACAGCTGGGCATAGGCCTCCTCACATATTATATGAGAGGGATTGGGCTAATAGTCCCCACGCTGGTAAAAGCGGTGGTGGCTCAGTGGTTTAGACGTTTGACTTTCATTCCGGAGGTCGTAGATTCAAATCCTGGCCCGTACCAATGAGTTTTTCCGAAACTTATGTACGGAATATCAGATGATATTTACCATTAGCTTTCGGTGAAGGAAAACATCGTGAGGAAACCTGCATACTTCTGCGAAGAAATTCGAAGGTGTATGTGAAGTTCCCAACCCGCTTAGGGCCAGCGTGGGGACAAGAAACCTTCTGGAAAAAAAATGCGGCATATGAGAGGTTAATGACACAGTAACAAGTAACTTATCTATAGCAATACAAAATATATGTTACCAAAGATGTAATTACTCGTTTGTATTACAAGGCCGTCTCTCTTCATTAGTCAAGAATTATCTCTATATTCCTTCATAACAAAAAATATTGCTAGTACGAATTTCGACAATGTACTTCTTCAATCCAATTACTGTTATGTCATGATACTCAAGATATTATGTAGATAGTACCTTATAAGTAAAATATGGTTACGTAACTCACTAAAATACGATCCAATATCTAAAAACAGACTACCTAAATAAATAAATAAATATCTTGGGACATCTTACACAAATCAACCTAGTCCCACGGTAAGCTCAATTAAGGCTTGTGATGTGGGTACTAGGCGACGATATATATAATAGATCGATACATATAGATACTTAAATACATAGACATTATAGACAACCATGACCAAGGAACAAATCTATCTATTCAGCCCGTGTCCACCCACTGCTGGGTATAGGCCTCTTCTTTATTACGCCACTTTCCTCGGTCGTGTGCTAATCGCATCCATTGCTTTGTTGCGGTTCGGCAGATGTCGTCGGACCATCTTGTCGGTGGTCTCCCAGCAGATCTTCTTGACCACCCTGGCCACCATTCAGTTACCTGCCTCGTGAGGAACAAATATTTGTGATAAATAAATACACAAATAATGCCCTCGCCGGGATTCGAACCCGGAACCTCCAGCTTCGTAGGCAGGGTTACTACCAACTAGGCTACGGAGGCTGACAAATCTTTACAAAAAAAAAACGTAGAAAAGTAATAAATTTAAATACATACATAGGTAAGTTAAGGCGTTACGAGTAGACACACGTAGATACAGTTAATAATTGTCTACCATATTGCTGGTTATTTGTGAAAGGAACTGAGTACTGAAACTAGTATTTTATTTAAGCACTAACCACAGTCTACGTACTATTACCAACTCGTTACTTCGTTTCTTAATGCATTAGTGGCGTGCTATAACACGTTAGCAACCAGCTTTCACTTATTTTTAACATAAATTGATATGAAATATCTCACATCTAGCTCAAAAATACACCGTTGATTCAATATTTTGATTTTGACCACGACCTTGCCTGTATGGAAAACTGGAACGATCCGTCGGACGATAAAACAAAACAAAACAATACTTGACCACATGCATGCACTGCCCTGCCGTGGCCATGCTTACTGTAAGTTAGCCTGTCTACCTGTAATCGTGACTTTCTCATTCTATTTAATCTGTATACTGTATACTTTTAGTACTCATATTTATTAAATTAATCTTATTTTACTCCACTGCACTGTAATTTTTTCCACCCATTAACTCCGCCATTTTGCTCCCTAGCCCGAATGTTTTTCTTTTTTAATGTGACGAAGGCAGCAGAGAAAACTGAGCTCTTAGCCCACCTGATAGAAAACAGCAACTCAGGCCCAAGGACATAGCGATCAGAAAATCGCCTATGCGCTGCCTACCCTGAGGACTTAGAAGGATTGCCTCTATCTATGCCAGTAATTACACCGGCTATCTTACTCCTAAACCGAAACACAGCAGTGTAAACTGCAAACACTGCTACTTAAAGAAGCAGCCATGAGGAATTAAATCTCCTCAATAAGGACTCATCTGCCAAGGCGTCTAGCCAGCGCGGTGGATTATAGCTAAAAACCTTGCAATGAAAAAGTTAAAGCAAAGAAAAATTATTAATAATATTCAATTATAGGTAAAAGCCTGCGTGTCAGTAACAGACTGTAAAATAATGCAAAGTAGGCACCTATGTAAAGTAATATGATGTCAAACCAACACAACATTATCCTTATTTGTATAGTCTGAGTATCCAACGTCAATCCCAACTGGACAGCAACTACCTAACTTAATGCTGTCCCTGTCACCATGAGGTGGCAAGTAACGTTTACGTTGTAGTTTACCTGATACGTAAATCAGTTTATCACGCTCGCACTGATGTATTGGAGCGAGGTTGAGATGCTATACCAAGCGTCAGTAGAATAAAAAAAAAACAAATATGTCAGACTTTCCACAGCATTTGTCGTTTCTGAAACATATCGTGGCATGGACGGCTGTCAGAACGGAATGTCTACGGTTCTGCGAGATGATGGATGCTAGGTGATCTAGTGTGTACGTACAGCTAAATTATCAATTTAATTTGTTGTATGTATTAATTATTGTGATTGTTTTAATTTTCGTTTCATGACATATTGGCTTAGCTGTAAGGTCTTGTAAGCAAATTTATAAAATAAAATAAATCGTGAAACACGTTCCTAGGCTAGAGGCTTATGATGGTACTGTGTTTAATCGTTTGTCGTCGTTGCCGTCAGGTTCTACCAAGTATGTAAGTGCGAAAGTGACGAGCAGCATAAATTGATGAAACGGGACCGTTGTAAGACTCCTGATATATTTTTACGTTCAAACTAATAAATATCAATAATTTTAACTAAAAGTGTACATGAACTGAAATGTGGATTCGAGATTCCAATTCTTTAATGTTCAAAAATAACACAAGTCAAAACAAAATTACACAAAGAATTGGAAGGTTTTAAGTTGGTAACCGTTACTTTCGAACTAGTGTTACGGCTACTATAGCCGTAACATGAAGTAATTGTGTATACTAAACATTGGATACAAAATAAAGATCTCTCTCTCTCTCTAACGTTAGGTTTTACGCGATACGTAAAGCAATCCATCGCGCTCGATCCAATAAATCAATGCAAGCGCGATAATTTTTTTTTACGTAGGTACCTATCGAGTAAAACCTAATGTACTATTCGTTACTTGAAAACTCATGGTACGTACGGCTACTTGGTCAACCCATTTATATTCATCCCAAGTAAGCTCTTGTAAGGAAATGGCTCCCTAAAGTAAGTAAGGTTTGATTTTCATACGCATTGTGATTCCGGGGACCGCGCGCTGGACATAAGAACTTTTTACACCAATATGTTTAGGAAGTTAGCCTTCCAGTCCCAACTCAGTTAATCATATAATGTTACATAAGTACAGGACAGGTGTATATGACGTGTGTAAAATATTAGATGTAGTTTGTTCAACAATACCTAAAATTATTAGGTACTTACCTATCAAATTAATACTAGGTGATAATTTTACTAGGTGTTTATTGTGTAAATCTTAAGAAAAAAGTTTTTTTTGTCATATTTAGCAATGCAGTTTTTCTTTTTATCAAGATGTTATGTTATGTTTCAGACTTTCCCATACTGACCGATTTGAATGGGCCACCCTGTATACCGATATCAGACAGTGAGAAGGAAAAATGATTGAAGCCAGTGCTGCGGAAAGTCAGTACTTTCCGCCCGTTTTTGAGTGCGTAGCCAAGATGCCATTCTGCAATCATAATATTACGATAAACGATAAGTCACTTGACCATAATAATGTATGAAAATGGTGTCGTGACTTTTCGTACGAGTCTGTCGTTTATGACTTATTGTTATCATATACAATTGCAAAATGGCATCTTGGCTAGATCTACAGGAAATACTTCAGACTATAACATTCTCGTCTCCCATTGGGGTCCATTTTTTTTAGAAAAGCATTCTATAGTCATGTTAGCATAGCGTAGATATGCCTTTACAGCACTGTGTTTTATTTGTGCGACAAAGACAGTTGTGTTTCATTCTAGATCGAGATGCCAATCCTTAACGCTTAGGTAGTTCTCGCTTTGCAGCAGGTTGCACACGGTGAGTACAGCAGGTTTGTACCTGCGGTTTGTAAATACGCCCTTTCCAACGAAATTTTATGTAAACCTACTCACTTTTTAACAAAGTATTTTTTTCTGGGTTGAGGTGTAACAGGAACTTAACTTTGAACATAATTGCACGTAATGACTTCCGACATACACTTACTGTCACATGAATAGATAATTGACGAATTATCGCTACTGCGCTCCACAAAGACAACTTACGTTCTATTCCGTAGGTATACAAAAAATGGTATAGGTACATATGTGCGCCATTTAATAAAACGGCCCTTTACGTCTGTAGTTAGGTGTTGCAAAGCAAAGAAATGATTGTCAAAGACTCTATTTTTCGATTTTATACTTAAGACTACATATGTATAACATTTTTATATCCCAACGGGTCCTATTTTTTTGAAAATCATTTTGTGCCACAGCGTGCCGCAATACACTAAATAAAAAAAACATAAGTCAAAAGCAAAAGTGGGTACTCACACAACCGAAAAATACTTAAATTTCGAATTATTTTGTCACACGCCTCAAAATCTACGTACCGTAGTAGAGTGATCCCAAAGTTCATCGCAAATAGGGAAGAAATATAATATAAGGGCCTTTCTACTTTAAATCAATCAATCATTTCCATTTCATATCATAAATACAAAAATATAGGTGATGGTGTTGTATTGCATAATGGATGTCAACATTAGAAAATTAGGCACTATTTTCTTTTATAAAATGGATATTTATGAAATTCGGCTATTCATATAATTATTCTGATCTATGATTGATATAGAGGCTCGATTGAGCTAATAAATTCCAATAACTTTGTTTAATAAATAATCATTGTAAAAAATCTTGCTCCCGGTAGCTCAGTGATCCTTGATTGTCTCCCGCTCCCGACTCTAAAATTATTTAGGTATGCCAATTATGAATTAAAAATATGTATAAATCGAAACGACCAGAGTAGTCACAAATATCTTTTGTATGTCGCGGGCCTCTATTGTACGTTAAATATAATCGTGACGTAATATTTAACATAAGTTTACGCGATTACGAGTAAGTCCCGTTAGTCGTTATAATTATGAGTATCGTCCTGCCGTTAGAGTGTCTGTTCAGATATTTTTGAGCAACGTAGCCGCTGCAATATATCTGATGGCCAGAGAAGTTAAAAATAGGAACTATTTTCCAGGAAATATAGAGAATAATTACCTCCTTCAATAAAAATGGTTTACGATAGGTCCTCGACAGAGGGAAGCCCTTAATAATAATAATAATAATAGAAATTTATTTCAGACTAAGTCCATATCAATTGTTAATACCTTAATACAATAAAATCTAATAATGCTTCCAAGCATGAAGCAAATAAAAAATAATGAAAAAGGCTTTTGATGAAAGTATTTATAAAGAAAACAATGCAAGGCATGACCTAGCATGGTGGAAAACTCGCATTTTCTGACGGAAAGTTACCGATTTCGCAGATTACTTAATTCCAATATAACACCATCAATAAATTTGTAATAACATTATTTTAATTTTTTATTGTAACTAATGAAAGTTTATATGAAAGGAAAGTAAGGAGTGTAGCAAAAGTAAGTATTCGTTTAAGATCGCATAGTTATTTATTTTTATGAACGGTATTTTTATCTGTTTAACCCAGTGGTTAACTGGTAGAGAATGCTTTTTAGCATTAAGTCCGCCATTTGTACATTTTTCTTTATTTGTGCAATAAATTTTAAATAAATAAAATATGCCTATTATTATATTTATTCCCTAATACGATACTAAATATGCCTAGTTCTTAGATATTAGCTTAAGTCTGATATGCCCCGTACTTGTAACGTCGTTGACAGAAGAAACATGCCTATAATTACAGTTTTATGTACGCTAATATCATCGCCTTAACTTCATTTTTATTTTCATTTTTTTCATCATAATTACTTAATTTCATCATAATTATTTCCATAGATCAAAAGCATGTTAAGGAGTCATCGTGGCAGATAATTTTGATTAATATTGTTTACCAATAGCATATCTAATACGCGACACTGTAATCTGTATTTAGTACGATGCCTCCCCAATTGACAGTCGATAAGCTGTACAATAGGGAAGTTGTCGCTGTGTCGGTAGGGTTGCCGACGCTAGGTAATTAGGTATCAAGCCACGTTTCCACTTAGGCCCGTCTCTCACGAGGCGACTCTCAAACGATTTGCGTTTCATACCCGTATACTACGCGTCGCTTGTGAGTAGCCGCCATATTGATTCACGACCTTGCGCACACGACGAGACGCGTCGACGACGCGTTTGATATCAGTCGCTCGCTACTGTCGTGCTAGTCGTGTTCTTTTGTATAACTATAGGCTGCCAGAGTATGTCAAGAAAGATGTAACAGAAAAGGCGTGGATTGAGATTCGAAAAACTACAATTATTATTTTTTCTATATGCGGATGCACCCAGCATCGTTTTTTATGTTTCCGCTTGTTTTTATAATACATAATGTACAGCTAAATATTGTCTTTATCACTCGAGTCACTGACATTGTTGCACGAATGTTGTTCCGCAGCTGATACAAAATATTCTCATTAGCGTAGCACCGTGTGCGCAAACTAGTAGCATACCGGTAGGCGACCATGGTTTGCGTTTCAGTCGCGTAAAATTTGAATAGCCTCGTGAGAGATGGGCCTTAGTATCCTGAACGAGCAGATGATAACAGGATTTCACATAGCAAAATGTTCATTCTTCAGCACACGAACAAGTGAATGCTCGCTCAGAACACTAAGTGAAAACGCGGGTTTATAATTTTTTGTATATTCGGTAGCACATTTATGGTAGATGTCGCTTTTGTCAATTCAATCACGTTTACTTTTTTAGCATGTGCTAGTTTTAGTGAGTATGCATGAACTACGAATACGTGACACGACTTTACTGGTACCTGTTTTTTTTCAGATAATTACTTATCTAAAAACAAAAGCAGGAAGTTTTCATTTAAATTGTGTACCTGAAGATAAGTAATTGTCTTTAACAAAAACAGGAAGATTTAATATAAAATGTGTACCTGTAAGGCATGTAAAGGTGGGCTTATACCAAATGAGCGAATGCTTATTTTAACCCCACTCTACGAAATTCGTTCGTTATACAAAACTTGATTCGTCGAAACTCGTTGATTTCGTAGGACTCTACGAAATTAACGGGATAGAATGAACATTCGCTCGTTTGGGGTAAACCCACCCTTACGTATTCATATTCGGTATTTATTTATTTGATGATTAAATCAGTTTACGGTACAGCTTCGAATACGTCTATCAACATATGTACCTAATCATCTGTCATGAGAACCGAGATAGGTGAAATTTTCACAGATGCTGTATTACTGTTGCCGCTACAACAACAATCACTAAACAGTAGAATTAAATTTAAGGGATTTTTGCTCGTTTTTGTTTACCTATGGAACCGGTTTTTTATTTCATTCAGTTATTCAACAAATAGGTAAGGCCCTGATTTTTCTGGCCGGCGGCCGGCGACCGACGCGTGTCCGCCGCCGACGACGTTCGAATGTTTTGTTCGCGAATGTTTGAGGGTGGTTTCTCTGAAACGTGGCCGGCAGCGGGTAACCGACGACGTGTCATAGAAATCACCTTCAAACATTCGCGAACGAAACATTTGAACGTCGTCGACAGCAGACACGCGTCGGTCACCGGTCGCCGACCAGAAAAACCAAGGCCTAAGTAGATAACCCTAGCTGGTTAGCAGTCCATTGCCGAGGTCGGAGCCATACATATTTCATGGCTGAACCCCGCGGCGTGCGCGCGAGTTGCGACCGCTCAATATTGTAGTTGCACGGAAAATACGAGCCACGTCTGCCCTCCTTGGATATAAAGTGTACAGTTCACTCACAATAGTACATTACGACATAAGTGCGGAAAATATAAAAATCGCAAAGAAACACCCTAGAATGAAATTTAAGGGATTTTAGCTCGTTTTTTATGACAAATTGATAGTATAGTACCTATGGAACCCGTTTTTTTAGGGTTCCGTAGCCAAAATGGCAAAAACGGAACCCTTATAGATTCGTCATGTCCGTTTGTCCGTCTGTCCGTCTGCCACAGCCGATTTACTCGGAAACTATAAATGCTACAGTAATGAAATTTGGTAAGGATATGTGTTGTATCAACCGCTACAGGATTATGATACTAAATTGTAAAAAAAACCATTGGGGTGGGGGCCCTTCATACATGTAACTGAGGGATAGAACATTTTTTTTAGTTGTTTATAAGCGTGTGGGGTATTAATAGAAAGGTCTTTGAAAATGATATGAAGGTTTATATATCTCATTTTTATTTAAGCAAATCGTTTTCGAGATATCAGCTCTCAAAGTCTGAAAAATGTGTCCCCCCCCCTCTATTTTTTAAACTACGCGATATAAAATTCTAAAAAAAATATATGTTATACACATTAATAAACTCTATCAACGATTTTTAGTTTGATTAAATTATCTCCTATAGTTTTTGAGGTAGGTTGATTTAACTGTATTTTTTAATAATACATTGATAATAGTACGGAACCCTTCACGCGCGAGTCCGTCTCGCACTTGGCCGGTTTTTTTTTAAATTCATTTATTCAACAAATAAGTAAGGAGACAACCCTAGCCGGTTAGCAGTCCATTGTCGAGGTCGGAGCCATACATATTTCATGGCTGAACCCCGCGGCGTGCGCGCGAGTGGCGACCGCTCAATATTGTAGTTGCATGGAAAATACGAGCCACGTCTGCCCTCCTTGGATATAAAGTGTGCAGTTCACTCACAATAGTATGTACATTACGACACAAGTGCGGAAAACATGAAATTCGAAACGAGTGGCGATGTTTTAAATCGACACGAGTTACGAATTTCGTTATTGCACGTGTCTCGTAGGTACGACGTTTTTTAGTACAGACGGCCCTCCGTAATTTTGGACCTGACGTAAAATGACCCGCTTCTCACACTAGAGTCTAAAAAAGGCACCATCTGTACTAAAAAAATATATACAGGGCGGCTCATTCAAATCAGTCAGTATGGGAAAGTCTGAAACTATAAGACATACGAAGATACATATATTAAGGTCTTAGGAACCACGTCACCGATTCTGATAAAAAAAACTGCATTTATACATTTAAAAAAAGAAAACATAATATTTATATTTTAAATATTTAAATACCGATTGTTTAGACCTTAATCAGTAAAAGTCTCATGCATATTTTGACAAAAAATTGTAATATCCATTAGAAATCGAACAGCTCACCTTTCTGGTACAGGTAAATGGAACCAAAAATACAAGTTACCTATTTCATAACACAAGTTATATTTATTATCACCACCTGACGTGACGAACTTCCTTTTGAAATAGTACATTACGTTACAAGTGCGAAAAAAATTAAGTTACGATGAACGAGTAGCGATTAAAATACTACCCGAGTGTTTTAAATCGACACGAGTTACGAATTTCCTTTTCGCACGTGTATCCTACGTCGTTTTTCAGTACAGATGGCCCTCCGAAGTTTCGACCTGACAAAAAATTAACCACTTCTTGCATTAGTGTGTAAAAAGACTCCAACTGGGCTGAAAGACACAAATACTCATTTAGTTTTGCGCTATTCATAAATAGTTTACTTTCTTTCTGTTATTTGTAATGTAATAATTAAAAACAACAATACTATGACAGATCAATTTTTATACTTTATTAGTTATTTGTACAACATGAGAGCAAAGTACGTATTTGATGCGAGTGTCAGTTTTGAGTCTTGAGCGTAGCGAGAGACTCGAAAGACACGAGATTCAAATAACTTTGCTCTCAAGTTGTACATACAACTTTTCACCTCAGCAACCTTTTTTGTTTTTGTTTTACCATTATGTTTGTAACAGAAAGTACATAATAATAACTACTTAAAAAAATGAAAGCTCATAAAATTTTATTAAACAGTTATAATTATTTAGAAATGAACTCGTGTCAAATTTCTGAACGCGATTCTGACTCGCCTAGTACCACGATATCCGTCCGTTTTAAAACGGCTGTCTTTCTCTCTGTCACACTTATATATAACAGCGATAGAGAGGTGGAATGACGGACGCCAATGTTATGTATGCTTGGTGGTAGGGGCCATATGCCGTTCGGATACAAGGAATCGGGTCCGATAAAACGCGTCGTCTAATACAACTGGCTGAATACGCTAGGATGCCATGAACGAAAATAAAATAAGTAAAAAAAGTTTTAAGTTAAACGGTTTTTATTGCACCAAAAACTAGAAAATAAAAATTTGTTATGACTAACCGTAGATGCAACTTTCTGTAGATTACTCACGTGAAACTATTATCACTGTAGTTTTCCCAAGTCGGATGCTGAAAGCCACGTTTAGCCTCTATGTCAGTGGATTAAGCGTTACCTAATCGGAAACTTTTACCAAACTGAAATAAAAACGTGGGGCGTACGCAATTGTGATTAAGTCACTATAGTTATTTAAGAACACACATATAAATCAAGACAGCAATAGTGTAATAAGTTTTGTTCTGGCCTTGATAAAAGCTATTTACCTCTGTGGAAGTGACGGAACAGATGGATGATTAATTGCAAAATTAAAGCTACAATTACATATTTTTAATTTGTATGTTTCTTTTCTCATAATAACGCCCCACGTTTTTATTTTAGTTAAGTAAAAGTTTCCGATTAGGTAACGCTTAATCCACTGACATAGAGGCTAAACGTGGTTTTCAGCATCCGACTTGGGAAAACTACAGTGATAATAGTTTCACGTGAGTAATCTACAGAAAGTTGCATCTACGGTTAGTCATAACAAATTTTTATTTTCTAGTTTTTGGTGCAATAAAAACCGTTTAACTTAAAACTTTTTTTACTTATTTTATTTTCAAGTTTTTAGTGCAATTGTTAAGTTAATTTCCGATACTATACCGATGTTGTTTGTAATATGTAATACAATTATGCATGCTAAGTAGTGTTTATACTCTCGCGCTTTCATCACGAATCACGACACATATGTATGTAAACGTAATGGACATTATTTTATGTGTAACGTGAATCCCTGCTGAATAGATATTTTAGAAATCCGACACCATTTTTTAAAATTTAATATCTCGATTGACAAATAAAAAAACCAAAGGCTCGGCGTGGTTAATGTAAGGTTGAATGCCCGAAGTATCTCAAATGGACGTGTTATTCATACAACAAGTACCTTAGATAACAGAGATCTGACAATAAGGAATATATCAATCAATTTGGTTTATTGAGAATTTCAAGTTTAAATTTTTATACGAGTCGAATTTCAAGACTATAAAATATAAACTCATTCTCTGAGTCGACCAACCGGAGGACCGCAGGTCTGACGGAAAGTCCGACGCGAATCGAGGGCCTAAAGGGTCAATCCATGCAATCTATCAACCGGAGGGCCATAGGCCCGACGGCACTATGGCACGCACTACGTGAATCCGAGAGACTCACACTCTCTGTATATCAACTGGAGGACCGCAGGTCCGAGTGCACGTCCTACGCAAACCACCTACGCTGTCAGCCTATCAACCGGAGGGCCGCAGGCCCGACAACAGGCCCTACGCGATCCACTCACGATGTTACTCTATCAGCTGGACGGCCGCAGACCCGACGGCTCGCCCTACGCGAACCACTCACGCTGTCACTCTATCAGTTGGAGGGCCGCAGGCCCGACGGCTCGCCCTACGTGAACCACTCACGCTGTCACTCTATCAGCTGGAGGGCCGCAGGCCCGACGGCTCGCCTTACGTGAACCATTCACGCTGTCACTCTATCAGCTGGAGGGCCGCAGGCTCGCCCTACGCGAACCACTCACGCTGTCACTCTATCAGTTGGAGGGCCGCAGGCCCGACGGCTCGCCCTACGTGAACCACTCACGCTGTCACTCTATCAGCTGGAGGGCCGCAGGCCCGACGGCTCTCCTTATACGATCCACTCACGCTGTCACTCTATCAGATGGAGGGCCGCAGGCCCGACGGTTCGCCCTACGCGATTCACTTACGCTGTCACTATGAGCTGGAGGGCCGTAGGCCCGACGGATCACCCTACGCGAACCACTCACGCTGTCACTCTATCAGCTGGAGGGCCGCAGGCCCGACGGCTCGCCCTACGCGAACCACTCACTGTCACCCTACGCGAATCACTCACGCTGTCACTCTATCAGCTGGAGGGCCGTAGGCCCGACGGCTCGCCCTACGCAAACCACTCACGCTGTCACTCTATCAGCTGGAGGGCCGCAGGCCTGACGGCTCGCCCTACGCGAACCACTCACGCTGTCACTCTATCAGCTGGAGCGCCGCAGGCCCGACGGCTCTCCTTATACGATCCACTCACGCTGTCACTCTATCAGCTGGAGGGCCGCAGGCCCGACGGCTCGCCCTACGCGAACCACTCACGCTGTCACTCTATCAGCTGGAGGGCCGCAGGCCCGACGGCTCGCCCTACGCGAACCACTCACGCTGTCACTCTATCAGCTGGAGGGCCTCAGGCCCGACGGCTCTCCCTATACGATCCACTCACGCTGTCACTCTATCAGATGGAGGGCCGCAGGCTCGACGGCTCGTCCTACGTGAATCATTCACGCTGTCACCCTATGAGTCTATCAGCCGTAGGGCCTCAGGAATGACATACGGTACTAATGGGCCTCATAAGAAGGCTCAAAGTCACCCAAAGGGCAATTGAGAGGCCTATGCTAAGAGTCTCTCTGCGAGATCGGATTACAAGTGAGACCATCCGCAGCAGAACCAAAGTAGCTGATATAGCTCCTCGAATCGCTAAACTGAAGTGGGCGGGGCTTGTCGCGCGTGGATTGCGTGGAACCGATGGCCGTTGGGTCGGTAAGGTTCTCGAGTGACGGTCACGTACCGAAAGGCGCAGCGTGGGTAGGCCCCCCACAAGATGGACTCATGACCTGGTGAAGGTCGCTGGATGCGGGTGGCACAGGGCCGGTCCTTGTGGCAATCTTTGAGGGGGTCTATATTCACCAGTGAACGTCTTTCAGCTGATATGATGATGATGATGATGATGATAATTAAATCCATATGTTTCTACCAAATATCTAAAGCAGTACTGCAAATTCTACATATCGCTAAGCCTAGCGGTTGTGGCAGGCAGTAACACTGGAGTATCAGATTTGAGGAGTTGGATGATGAGAAATGCGCATGTTTCTACTTAATATCTAAAGAACTTCTTTAATCAAGATATCGATAAAAGATAAACCTTGCGGTTAGTGTAGGCAGTACTGCAGCATCAGGAGTGAGGAGTTGGAAGTCAAGATCAGGCTGTTAGTATTTGATTATGCCAAACATGCTATACTTTCATTTTCACGTGTCTAACACTCTCGGTTAAGGTAAGCAGTACGTCTGCAGCATCAGGCTTTGAGGATACAAGGATACAAATATTTTAATATTGCATTGTCATGGGGACTTGATAAGAGTTCCAAATTTTATTGATTTCGGTGCAGTAGAAGTGGTCGAAAAATCGATCACAAGATTTGAAGCATCGACGACAGTTGATACGCGGTGAAGTTAATAAAAACCGTTTAAAAAAAATGCATATTATGACAATTTATAACGTAACATTTTTCATCTCTGTCTTTTTACTAACAAGTGAAAGAAACAAAAGAAAAAGTTGAAGTCTAAACGTCATGGAAAACAACATTCACTCAGTGAGCAAAATCGCACCTTGCTCACTGATTTCGCGAATCAAAAGAAGTCTTTTCGAGCTGCTGAGGTGAAAAATAAATTTTTCCCCACACTAGCTCGTAAACACCTACTTCCCTCACTGATTTCAGTGAGGGAAGTTTCATTTTAATCACTTGTGAGGGAAGTAAATTGACAGATGAACCGTGAAACGTTCAAAACCATGGAACGTAAAACGCTGGTACGGCTATGATTTGCTGATTATTTTTTGAGGGATACCATGAAAATTTTATCATACACCAGATTATTTCATTTATTCAAGATGATAAATTAGATTTTTAGTATTTCATAAAAACCTATCGCAAAATCTTATCATATTGGACAAAAACCAGATAGTATACTTTTACATTCAGAACGCAACCCGCTAACACTGACGTCTTGTACGTCAATGTTGCCAACTTATAAAAAAATACTCGAATGTACCTACACTTTTGTAAGGAAAGTTTCCTGGGCATTTTCGCGAGAAGAGATCCAAAAAAAAATGTTTTTAAGGTAGGTATATTTAATGTTTTTCCTACTCAGAATAACGAGTTCTTTCAATCTAGGAGAAAAAAAGTACAAGAAAAAAATGGTCCCACATTTTTCATACATTTTACATGCTCTCCACTTTGTAACCGCTGTACAAAGTGTTTGAAAAACGGTTACGTAATAGAAACAAAAAGTTGGGACACTTTTTTTCTTCTAGTAGGATCGAAAGAGCTCGTGATTCTGAGCAGGAAAAACATAAAATTTACCTGTTTCAGAAAAATAAGTTTTTGTATCTCTTCTCGCGAAAATGCCCTCCTATGTAATATCTTACCAAAAAGTAGGCAATTTAAGTTTACCTCACACATTTTTTAAAATGATTGATGTTTTAAAGCTGGCGGAAACAGATTTTATACTTAAACATGATAGACTTTTTGACAATTTAATTAATGTAGGTAGGCTTTATTGTAATTATAAAAAAACTGATTTGTTGCATTGATTGTTTTTTTTTACACGTTCGTAGCTGCTTCCTCGCTTTAGTGTGGGGAAAATGTTGTGTTACACATGGGAGCAAAGTTTGTTTCTTGTACAACAAATAACTATTGTCAGCTATTCGCAAATGTTCCGTACTATCAAATCGTAAACATTTTCTTTTGAGTAATTGTTCTTATTCTAAACGAACTTTTCATTTTACGAATTCAATACCTAATACACATTCCTTAATCACATACATTCGATTGTACTTAACCTGCCTAGCATTCATAGCGGATTTTAGTTACTTTTTGATTTAATTTACGTAGTGAAAGACTGAAACTCATTCTTGTGCGCTTTGTAGTACCTATCTACTATAAAATATGGAGAGGTACCTACATACTGCTTTTGTATTTCAATGAACAATATAAGCTATGTGTTTGATAATTGATTTTATTTAAAAATGAACATGTCTTATATTTTCATTTTAACAAAGTGTAAAGTTTAAACATTGCTGAATAACCACTACTTGAGTAGATATACAAAATATGCCTAGTAACATCAGCAATATGAGACTAAATAGCACTTTCAGCTTAAAACAAAGGCGTCGGGGTCAATCATTGTAAATTAACGTCAAAATATCAAGTAAAAAATAGCAAGCTCACTTAAAACGTTGAAAACTCAGTTATAAACAACAAAATTTACTCTCGTGCTCCGGCCATCACAAGGTTTCATGTCAAAGTCGACTCGCCACTCGGTATTTCAAGCCCCAAAAAGTATTTAAAAGTTTTTTCACACGTTTCACTTTTCAAATTTTGTACAATTTTATTTCCTTCCTGCCAATCCTCTACGAGTATAACGAGTATTTAGGTACTCAAAATCAAAAATCAAAAATCAAAATCATTTTATTTGCCACATAAGTATACAGATGTACATGCAAATATACATATAATATATTATTTACAAATTTATATACACAAAATTCTTAATTTTCCAACTGCATTTGATTATTTATAATATATAGGTACTAAAGAAATAAATTAGCCAAAATACTAAATATGAAATGTCAAATTAATAAAAACGTGAATAACTTAGTGTCTAATCTAGTGCATTTGCAAAATATTCATTAATATTATAATATGGTTTATTGATAAAATACTGCTTCAGTCTTCTGTCGAATGTATGTATATCACTACTCTGTTTTAACTCGTCGTTTAATTTATTGTACACCCTAATAGCATTATTATTAATGCTTTTATCAAAGTGAGTAAATCGAGGCTTAACTATAGCTAAATTTGTGGTGTTCCTTAGGTTATGATTATCATACTGTCTAGCTTTTGTGAATTGATCGATATTTTTATGAACGTACAAACAGATGCGATACAAATAGAGTGACACAATCGTGAGAATTTTATTATCAATAAACATTTGTCTATGGGTCACTGGTACGTGTTTACACCCTTCTAGTATCCTGATAGCTTTTTTTTGCATAAGCAGAATGTTATTAATGTCACTTCCGTTACCCCAGACTTCAACACAGTAGCGTATTATGCTTTCGAAGTAAGAGTAATATATAAGCAGCAGAGTTTTCTTATCACTTGTTTTCTTTAGTGCTCTCATAGTATAGCAAGCTGTCGCCAGACGCTTAATAACCTTGTCTACTTGTCTGTCCCATCTGAGATAGGGGTCAAGTTCAACACCTAAAAATCGCACGCAGTCTGATTTTTCAATAGGTAAGTTAAGGTCAAAGTCACTGCTATGAGCACTACGACGAAACAATACGTAAGAGCTCTTACTGCAGTTAACCACCAGCCCATTACTTGAAAACCAACTAGTAAGTTCTGACCAGCATGTATTAGCCATTTCATTTAAAGCATCAAAGCTATCCGCCATAAGAACTATGCTTGTATCGTCGGCATACAGATACGGGGTGCCGCATGACAGACAATCTGGTAGGTCATTAATAAAGATTATGAATAAAAGCGGCCCAAGTACTGACCCTTGAGGAACACCACATGGTAATATGCCAACATCAGAAATTGTGATACGATCCGAATTCCTCGCATTTATTTCCACATACTGAGTACGTTTCATTAAATAAGATCTTATTAGTTCTAGAGCCGTGCCACGTATGCCGTAGTGTTCCAATTTGTCGAGGAGTATTCCATGGTCAACACAATCAAAAGCTTTTGTGAGGTCACAGAACACTCCCCCACACTTGACACTTTGGTTAAGAGCAGACATGATTTCACTTACCAAGTTGATGACAGCACCAGACGTATTCCTATTTCTCCTGAAACCAAACTGATGCGGAGTGAACAGGTTATGCCTTTCGAAGTGTTTTTCTATTCGAGACGCAAGACATTTCTCAAATATTTTTGCAATTATGGACAGTAAAGAAATGGGTCTATAATTACCCAAGTCTGTCTTACTACCTTTTTTGTGAATTGGAACTACTTTAGCTTGTTTCAAGATATCTGGGAAGATACCATCCTCTATACATTTGTTAAAAATTATGCATAGGGGAATACAGAGAATATCTATATTATTCTTAATAAATGCAGTATTGAGATTATCCGGGCCACAAGAACTACTGTTTTTGAGATTCTTAGTTATTATAATCAATTCAGGTTCGATAATCGGTTCTAGGAAGATGGAGCATTGTAGTCCTACATTAGCTTTTTTTAATACTTCCATGTGTTTGCTTACTTTGTCTTCGCTATTTGTAGTTGTACCCACCTGTAGAAAGTAATTATTAAAAGCATTCGCGACAACTTCAGGATCCTTAGTAAGTATGTTATTTATTTTTAAAGTTATTTTGTGATTATTGTTATTAGTTTTACTTGAGTTTTGTTTTATTAGATTCCATACAGTTTTTGTCTTATTACTGGAGGTTCTTATGGCTTGGCGAACATGTAATTTTTTTGCAACATCTAATGTCGCTTTAAGAATATTTTTATAGGTTTTAAGGTAATTTTTGAGATTGATGTCACGACTTTTACGTGCCTGGATCATTAAGTTTCTTTTTTTGCGGCACGATATGCGTATTCCTTTCGTCATCCATGTTTTTGGTGTATTTTTGACTATTGTTTTCCGGAAAGGAAAGAATTTTTGAATTAGGTTGTGAAGTATGTGATAGAAAATAGTAAATCCCTGAGAGGAGTTAGTATGAGCAAAAGCTTTGTCCCAATCAATGTTTTTAAATGATTCACGGAAGTTGTTATTAGCTTTGGTGTTATTATAAACCCTTTTCCATAAAACTTGGTTCTGTGAATTGTCTGATTGCGTTATTGTGTTTGGGAATTCTATTAACTGCGCATCGTGGTCAGAGAAGGCACAAGGAATAACGCGAGAATCTGAGTAGCTATTATTGTTAGTGAAAATATTGTCTAGAAGTGTAGAGGATGTGGAAGTAATGCGAGTAGGTTCGAAAATAGTAGGTTTTATGTTATGCTCTAGGAAAGTTTGCAGTAGCATGTTTGGCTTATTTACAGAAACGTCACCAAAATTAACATTAAAGTCGCCAGCAAATATTATATTTGAGGCTTTTATATTATCTAAAAAACCATTTAACTGACTCAAAAATGTGTTGAAGCTTGCATTTGGGCTTCGGTAAACGACAGCTATGAGTAACTTATTATTAACACTTAACTCCAATTCAATTAAACATATTTCAAATATTCTATCAATATAATGTACTGACACGTCAATGACCCCAAACCTGTCAGAGTATTCATTTTTCACTAATATCATCGTACCACCACCTTTAACAGAGGTTCGGGCAGTTTGAGTGGCGATCAAATACCCTGGTAAATTTATGGATTCATATTCACCGGGCTCAAGCCAGGTTTCTGTTAATAAGATCACCTCAGGCATATATTCTAAGTCACATTCAATAAATGCTTCGAGACTTAATAGTTTATTTCTCAGCCTATTTATATTCAGATGTAAAATCCCTAGCTTGTTCGTTTCTAAAGGTACTATGGTATTCATAAAAAGGTGAGCTATTGTAAAATTTTTCATTAATCTGTTTTAAAGCGATATTTATTGCTGTGGCTAGTTTGTATTTGCCGCTATATTTGAGATTATAGCCATTTTGGCTGTAGTCCTCAACGTTAAGATTTTCATCAATATTTTGAAGCGTTACGTACTCAAACTTTGACAAGGCTTGTGTTAATCCTGCGTTTAATTTGCTAACAAATAGGTTGAAGAACTTAGAATTATAGTTTACACTTAATGGTACCGTACAAACAACGACATTACAATGTGATAAGCTTTTAACTGCATCAGTAATCAATTGTATTGATTCTAATGGGGAGTGAACGTTACAATCGCTGCCCCCGCACATTATAACAACACAGTCTCGCTTTGAAAATCCTGCCGTTTTTTTCGAAATCTCTAGAAGAACTCGATCGGTAGTGCCAAAGTTAATAATATCTGCAGCGAAATTGTAGTCCCGACGCCTGAGACGCGAAAGCATGGAGATAATTTCGGATCCGTGTAGATCGGACACAAGGAGAAGGTTAGGTTTCGTATCTACATTTGAATTTGTGCTAGGTTGCTCATTTCTCTCTAAGGTTGTATCCGGTACTTTATGCTGTATTGGGTTGCTGTTGATTTCATCCATAATGGGGGGCTTCGCAAACTTGCGGTTGATTATCTCACTCAGGTTTTCCACATTTTCCTTCATCAAATTTATTGACCTTTGAATAGTATTGAGTGATGCTTCTTTGTTTTCCAGGGCTGCATATTTTTTTACTAAGGGTGACATAGTTTCGCGATATTTTTCTTAAGCGTAGAGTTAATATTTTAACCTTTTTAAGATAATCCTCGGATTTTTGTTTCAATTCTTTGATCTTTTCATCAAAGTTTGGGGGACTTAGATAATCACTAGTTTTGACCAGGTTACACAGTTCCTTATTTTCGGCCTCTAGTTCTTCTAATCTGATAGCAAGATTCAGGTTTTCCTTTTCTTTTTTGGCAATTTTTTGTTTCAGAGGTGTAAGTATTTCCAAATCATCAGAAGCCATTTGACCAATAGTACATAAACTGGAATTACACGGCTCCATGCATTTAGAATTAAGTTGAGATTGTAGGTTAAGACATTCTTCCTCTTTCTGCTTCAATAAATCCTTTAAGAGGGTATTTTCATTGGCTAAAGTGACTTGAGTTGCATTTGTTTCTAATGATTTAAGTTGCTGATGTAGATTTGAATTTTCCAATTTCAATTTATTAATAGTTTTGTCGCAGTCGCTGATTTTCTTTAGGCACGTGGCGTGGTCATGGGGGACTTCATCGTCATTCTGTATTTTGTTTTTATCCAGGGCAACTTTTCTGGGTCGGAGGTTAGATTTTTTCGTTTTGTCCTTTTCGTTTTCCATTTTGTCAGATTCCAGTTTAGGTAATAATGTGATAGAGCAGGAGAAAAAATAAGACAGAGAAAAAAAATAAAATAAAAATAAAAATTGCAAAAGGTTCGGTGTTCCTCGTGGGATTTGATCCGCTGGCACTTATGTGATATAACTTATGAATAAAAAAAAAAATACAAAAAGTTCAACTGTCCGTGGGATTCGAACCATGTACACAATGGAGCAACGTATTGAGAGTAGCACTTTGTACGCAGGGCTACGATAGCTTTTGACTATGAGAGCGAAAAACGAGTACTGTAGTTAGTTTTTATGCACACAAGTGAGTCGTGTATTAGAGTTTTCGTCCACCCTCGCACAGAAAAAAAATAAAATAAAAACACGATGAATTATCACTATGAAACACAAATTGTTTAGTCACTTATATTCCTATCTTTCACATACTGCAAGTATTAAAAAAAAAAATGTACATTGAAGGCACTTGCACATAGGGTTTATAAGTTTAGGTTTTCATGACTCTGCATCTGTTGTTCTGTTGTTTTGTTATAAAAATTGACTTGCAGGTTTATGCACAGATTTCTTTGTTTTGTACTTAGTGTCCTAAAGGTCGTAAGTGCCGTGCAGATCGCGGCGCTTACGTGTTTTGTTCGGGCACGACGGCTGCGGTTGGTCCGTGACGGCGTGAGCGCTTAAAGCGCTGCTGTTGATCCGTGCCGTCTAGTCGACTGCTCTAGCCTCAAGCGCTATAAAGCGCTGTCCCTTTTAAACACTGACCGTTGCTGCTCGTTGCATATCGGCAAAATGCACTTAATTTGTTTAAAACGAATATTCTAATTGTTCACCACTCACTAATCGTATTCTTAAGCACTATGTCTCATTTTAAAGCTCGTCTCAATAGCTACACACTGATATGCAACACTATACGATAGAAACAATTTTTACACTTTATGGAAATAAAAATTAAGGGAGGACAATCAATACACTGTTATTGTTAGCGCGGGCGACTGCGATTCTAGATTCCTAAGGATGAAAAATACGCAATGCATGTTCCTGTACACTACGTCCCTTAATGTAAAATATGTTTTGCCTGTGGATACGAGATAGACTTTATTAAACGTCGTCGTCTAAAGCTTTTATAGACATGCAAATAATACTTATCGGCTTGCTATGTTAGAAGACGTTAATGAATAAGGGGAGAAGACTTTTAATTTCCTAACTTAAGTGATACAAATCTTTCATTGATCCGACATCCCAATATAGGTATAGTCGGTATAGTTCGTTTTTTTTGCATTTTTTATTTGCAACATTTTAACTCTCAACTGTCATCTTAAATAGTCTGTCATTTTAAACAGCTATTAACCCTTCGGATGTCTAAGCACTGATCAGTGACAAGGAAACTATAGGAAAAAAATATTTGCGACACACGAGGGGTTAAAAACTATTAACACTGTTATTTTCGTTACCAAAATTGTAAAAATGTTCTCAATATTTGTATTTAAATCACAATTACAGTAATACATTTATTTTAAAAGGATTTATTTTAATCTGTGATATTATAATTCAGTTCCGGAAAGGTTGCATAATAAAAAACCTAAAAAAGAATACATTTGGAACTATCGGCACGGTTTTTTTACCTGTCAATATTGTTAATCGTTAGTTAAGTTATCGTTTCGCAGGCGGCAGGTAAGCAACAGAAAAAGGTTCGCTGAAAAACCATACAATTTCACGGAAATAACAAACACTTGAACATGAAAGTTTTTGTAACCACCCTTCTATTACCACTGACGGAAAAACCGCGCAATAAAATTTATTATGGGGGTTCAGAGTTTCCCCTCTCGGGGCTAAGAATCGATGTCAACGCACCAAGGTTAGTGCGCCGACCACAGATCTCATAAATAATATTGGATTAGATACCACATAATGGTCTAAGGACCGAATGTTACAGTCCCCGGACCGGAACCGTTATTTTCTGCATACAAAAGAACGGTTATTTTTTCGCTCATTTTCGTTATTCGGTATATAAAATTCTAAGTTAATGGAGTAATTTAAAAATATGATATTATTATATACATAAAATATTGAGTAGTACATAAAGAGTGTAAAACATTTTAAAATATTAGACTATTTCGAGGTTTTTGTAAAATAACGGTTCCGGTCCTTGCCCTGATAGATAAGATGTACACCGAGGCCGATTTTTAAGTTTCTGTCTACTCGACTATCATTTATAACATTGAGTATGTCACTACTGATCCGAACGTCCGTATAACGTTTTTGATTACCGATGAATTTCATTTACAGAAAAATTAAATTACAACCAAGACATTTTGAAACTTAAATTTTTTCACAAAAAAATCTGACAAGCTTAAACTTGCTTTAAAATTTATTAGGCAATGGAGTTTACCATTAAGCTAAATCTTTGTAAGTTTTTAGGGCTCCGTAGTCAACTAAACTTTCTTCAAGTCTTTCTATCCGTCCGTCCATACGCGGTTAACCTCAGTGACTGTTTGCACTAGAAAGCTAAAATATGTAAATCCATCACGCCGACAAAGTGGTAAGTGGTGTTTTATTAGGGTAAATAAGAATGTATTTAATAATTTGCGTTAAAGATTAGTTTTTAAAGTGTACTTCATTACTTCTACATAAAGTAAAATAGCTTAAAACTTTTTAGTAAGTAGTCATGAAATGGAACACAACTCGATAGAGTGGCGTGTCTACACTATAAGGTATTACGTAATCTACGAGCAAGTAGCGTGTCGCTAACATATGAGAGTGGTTCCAAATTCCCGAGGGCTGAAAAATCGACTTTGGCATATTGATGTGAGGTAACATATGCATAGACTACGCTATCGCTGGCGCTCAAACCGCGAGTGGAACCGCAGCCATTTTAGTGCCAAATGGTAATGTTTTGACATTATTTCTATTTGGACCTACTTACCTATGAATATTTAAATGGATTGAATAACATACCTACTCAGAACTTTATACTAAAATCCAATTGTATAACGGCATTTTTGCGTGAAGTCGTTGTTTATTTCCATAGCTATTGGAAGCTTACGGAACATTCTCAAAATTGCCTAAAATTGCTGGTTCTTACGAAAATTCTTATGTAAGTTGCCATTGAGAACATTCTCTTCCAGATTAGGGATTTTTACGCAATTTTTTGAATACTCGGACCGCGAGGAAGCTTCTTATCGTCTATTGACAAGCAAAACTATCCGAAACTATGTAACAAATTCCTACTTGAAATAATTGAAATAAAGCTCTTATCTTAGTTCTAAATCAATACTGATATTTTTATACTGAGATATTTTGGTTGTCAACCGACGATACGTTTCACTTACCCGACCGTATCTGATATTTGACAAAAACTCGCATCTACTAGTCTCTTTTCGACTGTATTGATTAAAATGACACTTGTAGCTGACCTTACTTACCCTTTTCTAAAAACGCCATGACATTGAACGTTGGAAATAAAGAGGCTGAATTATTAAATCAGTTCATGTTGGCAGGTTGACATGTGGGTTGATGTATTCGTAACGAATACCGATCGCTCGATCGTCAGTCACACAGAGAGTATATGATTCAGAAGTATAACTACTTAGTTTTACTTCCAATTGAAATATTTAGCGAACTTACCCAATTTAATAGAAATTGAGATTGTCTCGACCGATTAAGAGGATCCTCGTCAGGAGTCCTCGGCAAAAACCCGACGCGACCAATATTTGTCGAATAATCGTCAACTTAAATTACATGAGTAACTCGGCTCGCTAAACATTTTAATATGTAAATTTAAAATTAAAATAGAAATTAGTTACGGAATATACATAATAGTTTTGAAAGTTATGTAGCATTTGTTAAGGAATCTTTATGTAAATAAGATTAATATAAACGTTAAAAAAAAAAGCATATACTAGCACCTATCGCAAGTGAACGGTTTTTTATTTTTTTTATTTTTATCTAGTTTACAAAATAACACCTTTATTTGCAGTAAATACTTGAGTTACTAAACTTTAGTTGTGTCTTTTGTAGATGGGCACACGAACGCGACTTAGTACTTTGTCCTATTCTGAGAGTGTATCTCAACACGGTAGATATTCAGTATTATTGGAGATTGTTCCGCCACCAAGTAACTTGAACCCATTCAACGCAAAGCTACAATAATTATAATCTACATTCGTAATACTGTTTCAAAACTACGCCGTAACACGTCCCAGCATTTTCCGTAGGTATGTAGAGGAATCGCTGTGTAGGCTAATAACATATGGCCAGTTTATCATGTAAATTACGGAAAAATAATATTCAAACTGAAAGTATTAAACTGAAGTGGCTGTACGCGAGCCACATTGCACGTAGAACTGATGGCTGTTGTAGCGGAAAGGTTCTCGAGTGGCTCGTGCCGCAAAGCGCAGCGTGAATAGGCCCACAAGGTGGACTCATGACCTGGTGAAGATCGCAGGAGTCCGGTGGGTGCGGGTGGCGCAGGACCAGTCGTTATGGCAATCTTTGGAGGAGGCATATGTGCAGCAGAGGACGCCTTTCGGCTAATATGATGATGATGATACTAAAACAACAATGCCTTAATTCTAGTCAAGTCAAACAGTCCCCCTTGAGATGCCTCTGCCGCAACCAAACTAATACACTAAGTACTAAAATATGTAGGTACCTATACTAGTGCTCTAACATGGTCACCTGCGCCTGACCCGTTTGCATATATTCGAGAAATTCGCCAAACAACGTCGATAATTGAGTGGCTCACTCTGACGGATTCGGTATTTTGTTAGGTCGACAGTAACATCTATTTCAGTTGCCTACCACTATAAAGTATCATTAATATCTTACCGAAAGACGTCCATTGCTGAACATTAGGCCTCCCCCAAAGATTGCCACAATGACCGGTCTTGTGCCACCCTGTGCCTATAAATTATAAACACCATTAAAAAGTTTTTTTGACATTATGAACAAGTGCGAAAAGTAAGGGAAATACTTAAACTGAAAATAAAACAGATATTTTTACGAAGTATTTTTCTTGATTTTTTCAGTTGTTCCATAATAAACACTGTTTTTAGGGTTCCGTAGCCAAAATGGCAAAAACGGAACCCTTATAGATTCGTCATGTCCGTCTGTCCGTCTGTCCGTCTGTCACAGCCGATTTTCTCGTAAACTATAAATGCTACAATAACGAAATTTGGTAAGGATATGTGTTGTATAAACCGCTACAGGATTATGATACTAAATCTTTAAAAAAACCATTGGGGTGGGGGCCCTCCATACATATAACTGAAGGTTAGAAATTTTTTTTTAGTTGTATATAAGCGTGTGGGGTATCAATCGAAAGGTCTTTGAAAATGATATGAAGGTTTATAAATCTCATTTTTATTTAAGCGTCGTTTCGAGATCGTTTTCGAGATATCAGCTCTCAAAGTCTGAAAAATGTGTCCCCCCCCTCTATTTTTTAAACTACGCGATATAAAATTCTAAAAAAAATATATGTTATGCACATTAATAAACTCTATCAACGATTTTTAGTTTGATTAAATTATCTCCTATAGTTTTTGAGGTAGGCTGATTTAACTGTATTTTTTTAATAATAAATTGATAATGGTACGGAACCCTTCGCGCGCGAGTCCGACTCGCACTTGGCCGGTTTTTTTTGTGTTTGTAGTCATAGTTCTGTATTATTACTTTCCTGTACCACTAAACATATGATAACAGATGTCAGGAAGGGCTGTATCGAACTCTTTATTAATGTATGACCGGTCGCATATCGATCAATTGACGAATACGACGAAACAAAGCTTTTATAGACACTTATTTTTTGTCATCTATTACACAATTTACGAGACGTGTTTAAAGTGTGTTTGTTTTAATAAAAAAAAAATATCCACTTACCTAAATAAATACGTAAATAAGTACCATTAACCCCTAAGCTGCAGAGGCAGTCCTGCAGTGCAGAGGTAAACCTCTGCACTGGAGGATGTCTTTAAGACTCTGGACTGGAGAAGGCTGGGTATCAACATAAACGGCGAGTGTGAGATGAGTGAGGTCACTCACCTTCGATTCGCTGACAATATAGTAGTCTTGGCTGAGACCTTGGAGGACTTAAGTACTATGCTCGTTGACCTCAGTAAAGCCTCCGAGCGAGTTGGTCTTGGGATGAACATGGATAAGACGAAAATCATGTCGAATTCCCATGTAGCACCAACTCCCGTAATAATCGGAGAATTTACACTCGAAGTTGTAGACGAATATATATACCTAGGGCAAACTATTCAGTTAGGTAGGTCCAACTTCGAGAAAGGGGTCAATCGTCGAATCCGACTCGGTTGGGCAGCGTTCGGGAAGCTACGACACATATTTTCGTCCAATATTCCGCAGTGTTTGAAGACGAAAGTCTTTAATCAGTGTGTGTTGCCAGTGATGACATACGGTACTGAAACGTGGCCGCTTACAATGGGCCTCATAAGAAGGCTCAAAGTCACCCAAAGGGCTATGGAGAGGGCTATGCTAGAAGTCTCTCTGCGTGATCGGATTAGAAATGAGACCATCCGGAGCAGAACTAAAGTAGCCGAAATAGCTCTCCGAATCGCTAAACTGAAGTGCAGTGGGCGGGGCACATTGCGCGTAGAACCGATGGCCGTTGGGGCGGGAAGGTTCTTGAGTGGCGGCCACGTACCGGAAGGCGTAGCGTGGGTAGGCCCCCCACAAGGTGGACCGATGACCTGGTGAAGGTCGCAGGAGTCCACTGGATGCGGGTGGCGCAGGACCGGTCATTGTGGCAATCTTTGGGGGAGGCCTATGTTCAGCAGTGGACGTCTTTCGGCTGATATGATGATGATGATGATGATGAAGTACCTACCATTCCATATGGACGTGGATACATTATTTTTTAAAATTATAAGTTGCGTCTAATTACCACAACCCCTTTCATACATTTTGTATGAAAATTGATTTACATCATTTTCATACCTGGGATAACTCGGGGCATTTATACGAAAGTGATGTAGCAAAATATTTTATCGACTAAAAATATATCGATGTTATTGTAAATGACAACATCAAAATGTTATTCGACATAAATCAATATTAGGTACTTACTCTTCAATTAAAATAAAAAATAAGTTTAAACGGGTAGTTACGCGTTTATTTTAAATTAGTTTTCAAAATATACAATTAATATTAAAATATCAATATTTAAATTGTAATTTTGATTAAAATGACATCTGCATACAAGAGGCCCGATATCAGATATGAATCGAACCTCTGTACTGTAATCGATAATGTTCAATAAGCACATATTTTATTATAATTATATCCCACAATGTCGTAACAGATGTGCTTACCATAGAAAAAATCAACTACGAAAGACTCTGGTTGTCACGGGATTCGAACCCGCTGCCTCTGGATTGCCGGTCCAACGTGCTAATATAATTATATCGACATCTTTTTAATCGATATCAAATCCCTATAACTTGCCCCCAGTTATCCCAGGTATGCATTTTACCCTAAACTCGCAAATCAAGTAGTGTCGCTGCATTTTTGGTATGTTGTTTAGACACCACAGGACAGTATAAAACCACATTTTGCAAGCAAAAAAAGTTGTGCTAGCTGCGTAGTACGTGAAAAACTGCAAAATTTACGGCCATTTTTTAGTTTCTGATTTTTATTAAAAAAAACCTTGCGTTTTGTGATATCATATGTTACTAAATGTTTAAAGACTAATAAATTTTCAACAAGTTGAGCTAACATCCATTACTGTAGGTCTTATAGTTTCAGAGAATCGAGACTTTAAAAAGTACTCCTTTTTGTAAACTAGATAAAATTTTGTGTTTTGCTAACGTTTTCGGCTTAATATCGCATCACGATTATGCTATGAAAAATATGCAATAATGACCTTATAGCGCACTTAATATATAAAACTAAGTTTGAACATTAAATTTGAAAGGATTTGAGCTACGTTGCTGATGCAACCGTAAGTTATATATATTTTGAGATACAACATTTCAAAAAGTGCCATTTTATCAAAACATAAACAAATTTTAGGTTACGTTAAAGCTAAATATTGGCAAAACGTTCTTGCTAAGGAAAAAAAAGTAATTGTAGATAATAACTTCATTAAATTTGAAACAAATTGAGCCGATAACAATTACTGTAAGTCTTATAGTTGGGGGTATACGAGGCTTCAAAACATGCATTTATTTTCTTAACTTAATGAAGGGCACAATTTGAAATGTCGTATCTCTAAATCTATATAATTTAGGGTAATGCAAGATAGCTCAAATCCTTTCAAATTTAATATTATTTCTAAGTTTTGTAGCAATTAGTATCAAAAAGATAATAGTTTTTTAAATAAACGTCAAAAAGTAAAACAACCAATATTTTTTCAGTTTTTTTCGTCCTATGCTGAAATTCCTTTTTTGTTTTTCTTGTAATATGCATTTTTGTACGTCCTTATAGGGCCTATATAAAATACTAAAATTGCAGCTTTGCAACACGACTTGCGATTTGTATGAAAAACGTAGATACCGGGCCTACTGCCTTTTTAATTACGCGTTTTTATTTTCAATTACAAAGTTTGCTGACATGATTTTACCCTTTAACAAAAAAATATTAAGTGCGCTATAAACTCATTATTGCATCTTTTTCGTAGCATAATTAGGTGAGGCGATATTAAGCCGAAAACGTTAGCAAAACTCAAAACAATGCTAGTTTACAAAAAAAGAGTACTTTTAAGAAGTCTCGAATCTCTGAAACTATGAGGCCTACGGTAATACATGTTAGCTCAATTTGTTGGAAATTTATTAATCTTTAAACGCTTTCTAACATTTCGCTGTCAAAAACGTAAGGTTTTTTTAATAAAAATCAGAAACTGAAAAATGACCGTAAATTTCGCAGTTTTTCACGTACTACATAACTAGCACAACTTTTTTTTGCTTGCAAAATGTGGTTTTATAGTGCTCTATGGTGTCTAAACAACATACCAAAAATGCAGCTATACTGCATGCTTTGCGAGTTTAATGTAAAGTTTGACCGTACTATACAGGGTGGTCCAAACCTTGACGTCAAAAAATTTTTTTTAGATTACTCACGTCATGGGCTATCAGAATATATCCCATGTATGTTAGCCGATTTTTTGTAGTTTTCGAGTTATGAATTTTTGAAATTTTTTCTTTGAGAAATTCTGGAATGAAGAGATTTATTATAAAAAAAAACTTTTGGGTTTTTTTACTAGTTTATTTTTGTAAAAGTATTACTACAAATCAAGCATTTACTGACAAAAAAATTAACGTCCTCACTTTGATACAAGTAGGATAAAAAAATACCAAATTCAAAATTTTACGTTAAAAACGCATCAAAATAGCATTAAAGTACGTAAATAAAAAAAAATAAAACATATCCCAAGGACTCCAGCATTTCCTAAAGAAAAAAAATTTCAAAAATTCGTAACTCGAAAACTACAAAAAATCGGCTAACATACATGGGGTATATTCTGATAGCCCATGACGTGAGGAATCTAAAAAAAATTTTTTGACGTCAGGGTTTGGACCACCCTGTATACCTATAAGTAGTTAAGATTTTTTTTATGACTGAATACGTAGTTACGAGTATGAACTTTTTATGATAGGAACAAACCCGCCAAAAAGTCATTCTGAAATTAGTACCCATATAATATCATCATTATCATCATCATCATCATCATCATCATCATGTCAGCCGAAAGACGTCCACTGCTGAACATAGCCCCCCCCAAAGAATGCCACAATGACCGGCCCTATGCCACTCGTATCCAGCGGACTCCCGCGACCTTCACCAGGTCATCAGTCCACCTTGTGGGGGGCCTACCCATGCTGCGCCTTCCGGTACGTGGCCGCCACTCGAGAACCTTCCCGTCCCAACGGCCAGCGGTTCTACGCGCAATGTGCCCCGCCCACTGCCACTCCAGTTTAGCGATTCGGAGAGCTATTTCGGTTCGGTTACTTTGGTTCTGCTGCGGATGGTCTCATTTCTAATCTGATCTCGCAGAGAGGCTCCTAGCATAGCCCTCTCCATTGCCCTTTGGGCCATGTTTTACCACGTTTCAGTCCCGTATGTCATCACTGGCAGCACGTACACTGATCAAAGATATACAGGATGACATCCGGGCCGTGGAGCAAGAGTGAACTGGGTGCTAGAGATGGCCACTCTGAGCAACTATCACTATGGAGACAACCAAGAAGTCGCTCCATGACCCTCGAGCTCCATGATGTCACCCTGTATAATAATATAAACAGCGAACATAACTATAATAACAACGTTATTACAAAGCTCGAAGGTTTATCACCTGAATTTAGTACACAGCAGCCTCAAATATGTATACCGTTATATCATAAACCGTAAACAAAGTATAAGTAAAGATAATCAAAACCCACGTGCGAGTTTTATCGTTTCAGCTTACCTTTAAATTTATGAAAGGCGCACCTATAAAGTACGGCAGGAAATAATAAATCAATCAATACATTTCCCTCATTATACTCGTATCGTTTGAAGGTCGAGCTCACAGATCTCTTACCGACTAGATGGCTCACGAATGCTGATGACACCTGTATTGAATATGGGTCCATCACTTTTTATACGTCACTAGTTGCTATGGTTGCTATTGGTTGTGGTGGTTGTACTCTTAAAATCACAGTTTAATAGCGTTAAAACTCACAAAACCTTTTTTGACAGTTACGTGGCCCTTCCAAGGTGTGTGGCCTTTCCAAGTAGAGCGTGCACGATACTTTCGTTCTAGCAAACTGCAACTGTTTTGTCTGGGTGATGTGACAGAATAACAACAAAAAAAGTTATGGACCCATGTAATGCCCCTAATTTAATAACACAGCAGCGCAGTGTATTAAAAATACGTGAGTTTAATAGTTTAGTTCTTTTTTTTACCCTTTTAGCCTTCCTAATACATGTTACGATTCTCGAGTTGAAGCCAATGACTACTAAGTTACCTAATACTTCCTAGGAGTCCGAAAATTTCTCAGTAAAATTAGTAAAATTAGCTTATAAGTTTGAGTGGAAATATAATAATATCGGTATTCCCAACAAACTGACCAAAGATAGTAGCGCAAAAATAAGTGATAACAGGTATAATTTGGGGAATCAACTTTTACCTACTAATACCTAAGTCTCGTTAATAATGCGGAGTCTACAAAAGGCAATCTAAGGTCACCCTAAGTATACCAAAATAAACTATATCGATGACATCACGGTTATCTGTTACGAATCTAGAATTACCAAATGAAAAAGTGAAGTTATTGTTTTACAGTTTTTCGATTAGCCTTGTCAAATAATTTAAGCGTTTTGTGGTAGTAGCTAAATTTATTCTTCGGTTTGTACATTAAATAATGGAATGGATAATAAAAAGTAAATCCGTACTCCGTAGTTAACCATTAAATCATAGGGTATCCAAACAGTATGTCATTATTAGCAATGTAAAAGTTGCAGAATATTCTCAAAATTGCAAGAATATACTCGGAAATTTCCGAGAATTTTCATAAGAATTTAAGTGTAAGTTCTCATTGAGAATGTTTCCATGAGAACTTATAAAAGACATTATTTTATATCGCAAATAAGTAAACAAGGCAGTTAATATAATATAACTCATAAGGCATGTATCTAGTACGGTCTTGGCTTGATTAGATTATTTATTAAATTTTTATTCCCGAGAACATTCTCTACGGAAGTTTCACAACTTATGAAATTCCTCGGTACAATGCTAGTCAATATTATCAAAATATAAAAACATTCACAGCCACTCACTGCCAGTCACTTGATCTCGGTAATTATGGTAACTGTTATGCCTTTGCCAGACGGCTCAGTTAAATGCTCGAAAAAGTGTGAAAATCATTTTATGTTTATTCAAATTAAAATATTATCTACTAAAAACCAGCCAAGAGCATGTCGGCCTATGCTCAGTGTAGGATTCCGTGGTTATTTAAAAACGGCTAGGCCTAGGATAATGTACAAAATTATAATATTTTCTTCGGTTACCGCGAGGATTACTCATGAAATAAAACTATGAAAACGGATAAACTCGCGTATATTAACTAATTTTAACTTCATTCCGACGTTTCGAACACTTTACAGGGTTCGTCCCGCGTCAGGGGTCATCCGCAGACCACGAACCCTGTAAAGTGTTCGAAACGTCGGAATGAAGTTAAAATTAGTTAATATACGCGAGTTTATCCGTTTTCATAGTTTTATTTCATGTACAAAATTATTTTATTTTAAAGTATTATATAAGTCCGCTACGGTGTACGGTATTCGTGTTTTTTTTTTCATAGCTTTTGGACCTACAGATCAACTTTAGAAAATAACTTTATTTTAAGACCTATTCAATACCCCACACTATAGGATTACAGTAAAATTAAAAAAAAACATTCCTATTTTACGAGTAGGGGTGATATCCCTTTTTTTATAAGTGTTACTCGTACTATTTTACTACGGAACCCCACAAAGTTACTTAACTACCTACTTAAGAGCATACGGTAGCTGAGTATATTTTCAGACCTTTCACTGTGAGGAGGTTCGCTTAAGTAAGTTAAACTTGGCGATGGCAGATTAAAATATACAAAAAAATCAGGAGATTACAACGGGCCTACGAACGACGCGAAAATTGAAATGCTTCATTAGAGTGACAGACTCCAATCCTCGAAATTTACGTATTTCGAAGTTGGCGGTAGTAGCGGTAGCCTCGGAGTACCTACGTGATATTGCCTCTGAGCTGCAGGAAAGTCCCTGAGATGGGCAGATACCATAGCAAAAGACATGAGATCTTGCGACGTTACAGTAGACGACACGTCCGATCGTGTGAAGTGGAAGGAAAAGACAGGAAAAGCAGACCCCACAATCAGATGGGAATAATCATGCTGAGGAGAGAGAGAGAGAAGTTGGCGGTAGAGCTGCTATTTCCAACTCCAAAACGAAATCAATCGTAGCCAAATTCAACCTCATGCAGATGAAATATTCCGTGTCAGATTGTTTTGATATTTGTGGATTGTGTTTATAATGAATAAACAGGCCTTCGGTATAAGCAATTTTTGAAGGGTTAAATGAACAACAATAGAGATTTTTTTGAAATCATATCCTTTAAAAAAAATATTTTCACATAGGTAAGTCCAAAATCATAGAGAAAACAGTCGAGAGCGTTTATGTAGAAAAATTACCGTAGTCTAGAAGGCTCTTAATTGTTTTCTAGACCGTGTCATAATTATTTTGCTGAGTTTGCTTGGTGTATCCATACAAACGCCTTAAGCATCTGTCTGGTTTTGCTAAAATACATACAATAGTTCATGCGTATATCATCATTCAATAGTACATACGTATCATTTTATCTTAATGACGTACACATATGTTTAGGAAACGTATTGTATTGAGTCCTGTTTCGTTAAAATAATATGTGTATAATCGGGAAAGATTAAAAGCAGTTGCTATGTTATACAGATTTAAGAAAAATGTTAAATCAAACGGTGTCGCGAGTTGTCGTGCCCGTAGCGCCAAGGACGGCTAAGTATGTTTTATGGCCTCCGCTTCAATGTAACCTTCGTCTTTAGCTACGTACGAATTCGACTATAAAGGTGGTCAAAACATAAGTTTATTCTAGTTGCCAACAATGAGGGGTGAACCCAGAATACACCCCCTACGAGGTTTCTTAAGAAAATTTCAAAGGTTGCATAAGATTTAAGAATATTTTTAAATAGTAGATATACCTCCCTATTTCCACTTAGGACTAGTGCATCTGAAGGCACCTTCTGGGCAAACTTACTCCATCGTAGGCCACGTCTCTGCCCTTGGCTAGTCTGTGGCCATGAGTAAGCCCCTTGCAAATAAAAAAAAATCTGTAACGAACTTTGGAAACGTAAACCCCCATGGACCCTTTTCTAATCCCCAAAACTTCGAACATCCTTAGGTATCCACATAAATATATCGACCTAAAACTTCTATACAGAATTCCGAAAACTGAAAATTTGCATACAAAACGTGACCTAGGAAAACTGGGTTGTGAGCTTTGAGGGTTGGTTCAGTTGTATTAAAAATGTGTATGCATTATCAATCAGGGTTAGCAAAGGTTTAAACAAAAAATGCATAATTAATACAGTTTCCTACAATTCCGAAACTTTCAGTGCAACTGTATTTGAAAACTCTCTTTGAAATCAGCCCGTTTGCAGTATTTTCTATGGAAAATGACACCTGACCCGTATTATTTGATCAGGAATGCATATTAATATGGACGCCTAATGCGAGCCCAAAAATGTCCCCATGAAGAATTGAAAAGGAATTATGTGATAGTATATACGTAGCGCTTTCATTACGCATATTATGTCCGCGCAACATCTGTCTATACCAAAGAATAAACGACCGATATCACCAACTATCGAGGTGGGAATTAGCTAATCGAAACTTTGATGCACCAATCACAGCTATTTTCAGATAGTGGGTCAAGTTCATATGGAACACCACAAATAATTGCGAGATCAGTTTTTCAAAGGAAATTTTGTATAGCGTACTACTTCCATATTTTATTTATTTGCAGATTTACGCTTACGTCTAATTCACGTCAATACTTACTTGTCTGAAACCCAATATAGCGCGAAGTATAATCCCCTCGGAACCACAGCCTCCAGGGATGAGCGCCATTGTTTCAAAGAAGCTTATAGACAGAAAACTTGGCTGCATTTATATTCAGAATCCTAATTAAATTTATTCAAAGCTTGTCACTGACATTGACTTTCGTCAATTGGCGTGACGTTTGTAGCTGTCGATGTTTTAATTGGCTGTTAAGAACAGAAGTTATCAAATTGGTTTAAATTCCCAGTTTCCTCAATTAATTCTTTAAACTTTTTTGTTTTTATAGAACTGCCGAAACATTACCTAATAACAACGAGATCAGTTACCCGTACTTGTAATCAGGCATTCAAGTGGTTTTCCTTTATTAAATAGGCATAACAACACAATGTAAATTCTGCGACACTAATTGTTCCAAGTTTACAGTCTTAAATTTTTATTTTTTTAACAACCTTAGAATAGAATCCCTTAGAATATTTGGACAGAGCACAACTGTCGGAAGAAGTCGAGAAACAAATCGCAGGTCAGGAACAGGAATAAAAAGGAAATTCAATTTGACAGAAACTTGTTGTTTGCGATGCATTCTTGCATGCACTCACTGTGCGATTCACTGACACAAGCTGCCCATCTCAGCCTGCCATCCTCCCGTTAGCGGGAAAATTTCATGAATAGAATAATGTTTATATCTGGGTACTGCCTTAAAATACACAATAGATTCTTCTCTACATAGAACTAACCTGGAATCCTTTGTGTAAACTTATGATAACAAACTATAAAATGTTACCCGTGGAAACGCTGCCGATAACCAAGAAGTTTTTGAGACTAAACATACTCCGATAGGTACCTATTGTTATATTAAAGCCCAATCCATACATTAAAACTTCTATTCTTTAACGCAATTCCAAAGGAAAAATGTCATGTGGATCCACAAAACTACTATTTTAGTAGTCGGTACTTATGGTATGTATGTGTGTATAATTTATTCTTTGTATGTAGTTATTGGTAAGGTGTTTATTAAACGGTACAAATTGTAAACATTTTTTATTGTATTAATATTGTATTGTAGTATTTTTTTTGTTTGCTGTTTAATTTTCTTTTACTAGTGTCTTTCATCGCACCAATACTTTTAATTTCTGTTTGCTGTAATTTGTTGCTGTTGTTTGGCCTAATGGTTGACTGGTAGAGAATGCCTTATGGCACTAAGTCCGCTTTTTGTACTTTATTTAATGCGCAATAAAGATGAAATAAATAAATAAAACTGGTGCATATTGTAAATAAACATAATATGTATAGGTAAATTATCTTAGAGAGATTTTTGCATTTGTAGTTGTGTACGGTCAGCACATAAGGAAATAAATAATTGGGAACTTTTATATTTTTTATACTGTTTATAGTCAGTTACATCACCAACTGCATCAAATAACATTCAACAATGATAAGCTAGAGATAATTCTAATATCAGTCAAACCTGTGACGTAGTAACGGCACTCGAGAATAGGTATTCTGAGGAAATATATGCTGCTCGCAAAGAGTACTTTAATGACTTAATCTCTAAAAGTAATAACGTTTGTAGAACATCATGGCGTATTATCGCATCGGAAACATATAATACTGGCTCTAAAAAACAGAACGCCCTAGATGTGTTGATCAAACAATCAGCTGATGGACGGGACGGGCGCGGCGCCGTGGCTACCGCCGCGGCGTTGAACCGGTTTTACGTCGACGCAAGCAAGACCACCTGCGCGAGCGCTGACATCCCGGCTGCACTACAATACCTTAGTAAGTATATATCAAAACATGCCAACTTAATGAAATTCGAACCATTCTCAGCGCAATGCGTAATTAAAACGATTCGGCAAATTAAACGTAAGGATTCAACTGATATAAATGACATGTCCACTCGTTCCCTTGACATAATACCTACTTTTGTGTTTGACATGTTGTGTGATTTAATTAACAAATGCATAATTGATGGTAAATACCCTAGTATATTAAAAAATATAAAAGTGCAACCTATATATAAGGGTAAGGGTGACATGAATTTGCTTAAAAACTTTAGGCCCATATCACTAATTCCTTTATTCTCCAAGGTTTTCGAACATCTGTTGAGCGGTAGACTGATGGGATTTTTCAACCATAATAACATATTGAACAATCAGCAATACGCATATCAACGAGGACGGTCAACTATAGACGCGGCGCGGGACGTTGTAAACAGAGTGACTGGCCACCTCGACGGCGGGCGGCAGGTCGCAGCTATATTCTGCGACTTATCGCGCGCCTTCGAGCTGGTCAGTCATCCTCTAATTTTAGCAAAGTTAAACCACTATGGCGTCACGGGTAACCTTTTAAACATAATCGCCACCTTTTTAAGTAACCGTAAACAGCTTACTGCAGTCCGCGGCGAGCGGTCCGAACTTCTCGAGCTGGGAGATATTGCTGTGCCCCAAGGTTCTGTGATGGGCAATAATTTGTTTTCAATTTTGATGAATGACTTTACTACTGCAACGAATGACGCCGAAATTGTAATGTTTGCCGACGACGGTTGCGTAATCGTCTCAGCTGAGAATCAAAACCTACTTGAAATAAATCTAAAGAAGGTCATGAGCCAAATATCAACTTGGTTTTCGGTAAACGGTATGATTTTAAACGTAGAAAAAACGAATATTGTACATTTCTGCCTCCGTGGCAAAAAGGAACGCTCATTAAATATAACTTGCAACGGCCAACTCGTCCCTCAGGTCGACAAGGTCAAATACTTGGGACTTGTTATTGATAGCAAACTATCGTGGAGCCCCCACATAGACGAGCTATGCGACCGCCTGACATCTGCTTGCTTCGCGCTAAGTAGACTGCGTTCCAGCCTAGACTCTGCTAATGTCAGAAAGGCCTATTTCGGATATTTTCATTCATTACTTTCATATGGTGTCGATCTCTGGGGCGATTCTGTAGACCGAATGAGACCATTCCGGTTGCAAAAACGAGCGATGCGTTGCATGTCAGGTGTCCCATGGGACCATCCGGCACAAGATTTATTTAAAAATACCAAAATCCTCACATTACCGTGTATATACATTCTCGAGGTGGCAAGATATGTTCGATGTAACTTACCCAAATTTCCCACCCGTGGTGACTCACGTGGGTTGAATAGTAGGAGGTGCGATGAACTTCGACCTCCCCGGACGCGACTTGCCAAATCGAGAAAGTGTTTGCACACTGTGGGACCCTTGATATACAACGCCATTCCGCAAGAAATTAAAAGTGCCACTAGCAATACCGCTTTTGTCAACAAACTTAAAAATAAACTAATAACGGATGCCCACTATTCCATTAGTGCTTTTTTCGAGTGCTGAACTGCGTTGCATCAGTATTAGTCTATATGTGTGTGTATTTGTGTGCATGTATGTATATATATAAATATATATATATGCATTGCGTAAATGTATACAATTGTGTGTATGTGTGTGGGTATTAGGGTATTAACTCGCAATACCTACAGATTCGGACAACTGGCTTGCAACCGAAGACCGAACATGTACCTACCTGTGTGTATACTCTTCGGTTTTCTTAAGTATTTATTGACAATCATGTACAATTATTATAAGGAAAAATTATGTAATTAAGAACTTGACATGTAAAAATAATATTTTTATGAATAAATGATCGTATCGTATCGTATCGTATAGAGACTAAAATAGTTAACAATCATTACCATAATATTTAATTCTAATCTTCTTCAACTCCTGACATTTCATCTCTCGTTCTGATCCCCACTTTCATCCGATGAATCATTTGTGTTAACAATATTCCGCTTGATACTGAAACTAATTCAGCAGGCGTCACAGTACTGTTCGGATTATTATTGCATTCATTTTTGAAATAGTTGTACAACTTATACAAAACTTCTTTAGTTCGGGAAGTCAAAGGCTTACCTCGACCATTTTTCAACATGGGAACCATTTTTAAGAACCTGAACAATATAATTATTTAGATAAAATTTGACATTCACTGACTTTGTGACTTTTGACATTCAATATTATATTCTTCTTACGGTGCGTTTAAACCAAAAGAGCATTCGCTGTTCTAGCGCCCGTTCTACGAAATCAACCAATCACGTTTTGTGTACCGATCGAATTTCGTAGAGTGGGAGGTTAGAGTTAGAACAGCGAATGCTCTTTTAGTTTAAACGCACCTTTAAAATTGTGCCGAACCTTTTTAGGCCGTACAATGAAATTCAAATCTTAAATTTAGAATCCCTGTTAATAAACATACCTAAACAAATACTACTACAGGTGCAAAAATCTCCCGAAACTAATTTTACCATACGATGCAAAAGTTTACCTCGGGCATATATCAACATCGGAACATTTTTATTTAACAATGTTAAAATAATACAATATTGATCAAAAAATATTACACAGAATAAATACTTAAATAATAAAAATGTGACGGACCTTATTTGCTGACTGTATAGTGGAATTCAAATTTCAAATTTAGAATCCGTGTACATATACGAACACTACTACTAGACCCCGGTATCGGAGGTGCAAAATGATAGCTGTCAAGTTCTTACTTAGGGATAGGTAAACACATTTTGTCCTGTCGATATCGATACTCGATTTTTTGTACAATTATTTTTTTTATGTACAGTGGCAAAAAAAAGATACCAATAGAAGCCAGAAAAATCGTCTTAAATACAATAAAATATTTAAACCAAAGAAAGGACGAAGGATTGAATAGTATTCCATTGGAAAATGTTTTGCAATTGGTTACTGACAGGACCGGTACTGACACTTTATAGTGCGGTTGTATTTGAATTGGTTAGTTGTTATAATTAAACTTAATAAATTTTATTTTCTCATTTAAGGTGTATGTAGATCGACGATTAAAAATATTTCTAAAAATAAAGAAGCGACTTTGCCAACTGTACAAAATAAAGCCCCACGCAAAAAGATAATTATATATATGACTTCGATAAAATATTAATGTGGATTATAATATATGTGACCATGTAAAAAATTGAAGACGATTATAGGAATAAAGGTCCTATAATCGAATCCCAGACCGAACGATTTATAACCGAGGTTGGTGGTTCTGAAAGGGACACAACATCTGACGAAGATCAAACCTCATCAGAGTCAGAATATCAAGAATACATAAATATTGAGTATTTGGAATCGGATTTTGACGAATACCTAGGTAATATTACAAAGCTTCGATTCTGTGTAATAATTTTTTTGGTATTAAAAATATCAACATGAAGACAATACACACCATGCTGACTATACAACACGTATGCACATTATTGCCATAGGTAAACTGTTTGTAGCGACACTGTGTCAGGGTCAAATAGAAAGTTGTTAGGCTTTATTTATGTCAATAGATAGTCAAAGTCATCTTAAAACGATGTCTTCGATTATTTAGCCGTGTTTACGAGTCTATTCGCCTAAAATATTTTATACAATAGAAAGTGGAGTCACTTCTTGCTGAACACCCTGAACTTCAAAAATGAATGAAAAACATTTAATTTACAATTTGTAGAATACACATCATTTCCAGATGTTGGAATATAAAAAAGCACATGGAGTCGAATTGCCATCAAGAGAAAATCAACAACGTATGTTTTACTAATATTGATTATTTAATAAAGGATATTCCATTTCAATAGTTGTAGTCTTGCATATCTTGCATTGCAACTCAATTTTGTATGAAAACACTCATAAAAAAAGAAAAAAATTAACCTGTAACCGAGATCTGCTTAAGTTTTTCGTCAGTTGTAACATACTTTGGACCAAATCGAAAACCCAAACTTCAGAAAGTTCATCGACAATTGCCTCAATAAAAAGTATGGTGATGTTACATAACATTAAATAAATATTTTGTTGATTTTGTAATTATATAGTCCTAGTTTATATCGTAAATAGGTGCGTTTAATTAAAGTCTTAGCTTATTATTATGGTAAAGAAAAATTATCGATATGTAACTATCGACATCACAAATATTTTTACCGCATCCCTAAGAACTTGACAGCTACCATTTTGCACCTCCGATACCGGGGTCTAACTACTACAAATGCAAAAATCTCTCTAAGATAATTTACCTATACGTGAGTTTAAATGTTGAATAATAAATTTCCATCTAGAGCAGACTACACAGAAGACTTACTTCATCTTTTTTTTCTATCAGGAGAAAATCGTTCTGAGAAGTAAATATAAATAAAAAACCACATAAGTACTTGAATCGATCACGACTCACTGCTCACGAAATATGGTCATCCTAACGATATTGTTAGCCTAAGCAAAAACTTAAGAATATCAGGATTTGAATGTACATATATATATACTTAGAACAAAATTTTCTTTATTTTTTTAACTCTGATTTCTTACTAAATGCCATAGAACTGTTTCATAATTAGGATCACTTGCGAAGTACTAAATATAATGATTTTACTTCTATGTAATAGATTCTACAGATAGAAGGTGCCAAGTCAGAGAATATTCTTAAACGCTCTGATTTAAGCTATCTCTTGTGCTACAAAAACATGATCTACGAGAACAATATGGGTACTAATTTGGTCTTTCTTTGAAAGAATACAGATTAGTCAGAATCTAATCGCCATGATTCTTTCCATACATGAAGTTAAAGAACAATTAGACCGCAGACCTACATATTTTTGGGGACTGATCCAACTAAGACTTATAATAGACGTACATAAGTGATACCTATTTACCACCATATTACGCCACAGAATACCTCTAAAATATTGAAAAATAAGATTATTTTCCTTTGACCTGCGATCCTCAACGCTACCCACTCATAACATTTTTTATTTGTCTTATCTACAGAATAATCCACAAAATGTCTCTGCAATAACCGTTAGGAATTTTAATAAAAGCACTTGGAATGTGATTCGTTTAATAAATTACTGATATCAGATCTTACCGTTTTTATATGGATTTTCTGGCAATTTCCTCTTGGTTGATTCTTTTCATTTTTTGTCTGTATTTTGGCAATGGGAAGGATTATAATTTTCATTACCTATATAATTCTTATGTAGGTAAGTATCTCGTCTGTTTATCGCAGGTATGTGTATACCTATGTAGTGTATATGTGTTAAGAAGACATACCTACGTACATTCACCAAGAAGTTAGTTTTTATCCTAGTTTTAACGTCTCTTTAGTAAGAACTCAAACAAATTTGTCACATAGATACAACAGTCTGCTACCATGATCGGGGCCTTTATGAAAATGGATATCCAGCAAAATATTTTCAAGTATAAACACTTCATCAATATTTAAATTAATTGTATAATTTATTTTTTTTTTTTTACGGTGTTTCTATGCGATTTTGTTACGCGTTTTTTTTGTTCATTACCATCACCACTTTATTTACCGTTTTATAAAAGCAAACGAGACTATTATACCAGAATAGCAGACAAACATTCGCTACAAGATATTCGAAAATGATTCCGCTATTTATACGCAGTTCGTCAATAATTTGGGAATGGTAATGACTTGATTGTTGCGACTGAATAATCGCATAGAACTACCCTTTAACGGTAATTGTAATCTTTGGACTGCTTAGTTGTCAAACACTGTGGTGCGACCTGTCTGTGTCGAGAGCTTGTTAACAATTGATTTTGAAATACATTGCTGAAGTTTATTCAATTGACATTTTTTTTAAAGTGAATTGCTTTTGAAATTTGAGTTATTAATCAATTAATGCTCAAGTTTTGCTTAAAAACCCCAATCTCGGTGCTAAGTTTAAATAAAAGCCTGCGTCTTGGTAATACGCTGTATAGATAATTAATTTGTTATAATGTCAGCCATATTGTTATACATACATACTTTCAGTAATACTATATTTTCGCGAGTGTCACTAGTTTACCTATACCTTTTGTCGTGTTTATTATTAATAGATTCTAAAGATATCAAATGGGACAAGACACCTAATTTTATCTTATTCGTTACGAAATCGTAGTGTTGTGTGTTGCATTCTTGGTGCTTTGGGTTTCATCTCGAATATCTCGATATCCATTTATTCTACTTTTTAGGGTTCCACGTCCAAAATGGCAAAACCATATTTTCGTCATTAATATGCATGTTAATGTTACGTGAACGCATTATTACTGTTTATTTTAATATATAAAAATTACAATATTACATACTTAATGTGCGTTTATACCAAAAGAGCATTCGCTGTTCTAGCGCCCGTTCTACGAAATCAACCAATCACGTTTTGTGTACCGATCGAATTTCGTAGAGTGGGAGGTTAGAACAGCGAATGCTCTTTTAGTTTGAACGCACCTTTAGGTGTTACACATATTATCGAAAAATATCTTTCAACGCATAACACTATTGGCTATTGTATATGTATCTACCTATTTATCATAAAAATACGACGACCACGGTTATGACGAGTTTCCCGTTGGACCGTGACAATTTTTCACGCATACAATTCATTAATATGTAAGCGAATTCAGTAGCGGAAGATATTTTAAACATTTGACGATAAATAAGTTAAGTTTACTTTTAAGATCTAGTTTTTTACTTCAATATTGTAATTTATAATGTAATTTTAATGTTTTACTTAAGTTAATAAATAGAATTTACAAAGTCATTCAGTTAGTAAATATTAATTCAGCAATGATATGCGATGAGGACAAATATAAGTGTCTATTGATCTGGTCATTTGATCAGGAGGTTAAAAAATAACCCTAATAACAGTTTTTAAACAGTATCTTACTTACCTTTAAAAAAAAGTACATAATATGGAGATAAGATTTGTAGTACGTAGTAGTGTTATAATAGCAATTTCAAATCTATAATGAGAACACAAATTAAGCATTGATAGTTGCACATTATGAAGATACTTATACAACTTGTTTTGATGGATTTACAGACAACTAACACAACTAAGGCAGCATGACAACAGGACAGAATGGGATATACATTTTCCTATTAATGTTAAGGTATTTTTGTCATTAATTTTAATGAATATACAATTCGGATAAAACCAGGATATTGAACCTCAACCACTGACTTAAAATATACACGGGTAGCAGGTACCTGAATTGCATTCCCTAGTCCCAAAACAGCACTGGCGACGGCAAGGCACTTAGTTTTTGGCCAACAAGATTGGCTTGTACAAGATTCCATTTGAATAAGATCATTCCACACACCGTTAAGACAACCTTTTGTGCTTTATGCCAAATTAACGTAACCAAGGATTCATTTACGCCACTTGTAACTTCATACTTTATTCAGAATCATACTTCAAACGTAAACCCTTATAACCGAAAGGGACGTATGAGCGAAAGCGTAAAGATTATTTTCATCCCTTTTTGATTCTACACGACAGGTAGAAAGCCAACGATTATGAATTTTAGAACCTTTTGATGTATAATAAAAGCGATCTCTGCGATTTCATCAATGCGGGGTTCATGGTATTCGCTTTTGTCCGTACATTTGACATATTAAATGTGTTTCTGAAAGGATTTAAGAGTCTATTTTTATTTGTGCGAGCCCATACTCCTCAAGAGGGCGTTTGGATTTAAGTGGAAGCTACTATTTAAGGCATTAGAAGTGAAAGAAAAGTCCTATACACTCTACACAGGCGTGCCTTCCCATACTTACTAAAAGTATGGAAAAAACGCCTGTATAGAGTGTGTAGAGAGCCTAAGTAGAGTAGAGTTAAATTTGAGATTTTTCGATAGAAACGAAGCGGGAACTTTGGATTGGAGGCACTGATCCGAAATATCAATCCACTTCGTTGGTATCACAGTATAAGTAACTGGGAAGGAATTGTATAGGTACCTATGTACTTACATACATTAAAACGAAAGGCTCCACCGGAATTTCAATAAAACATTCCTTATAAGGAAAGGGCCAAGAGAGTAAAAAGTTTAACATCGTAAATTTTAATTTGGATAAATCTTATTGGAAAAGTGCCTAAGAAAATCCTGTTTTTCCGATTTCTCTGCCACGAATGTTAAGTAGCATCAACCGATGGCCGTAGATACAATGGCAATTTAAATACGAAACCTATAGTCTTACTCATTGACGCGCTCCTATGGAATGGCTTTCAGCGAAGATCAGCTTCAAGGTACCCAACAAGTATCTTTACATAAAGCTGAGTGAAAACCAATTCAAAATCGCTTTATTATTTTTGTTTTTTAATCGCACTGAATGAAACGATTTTTCTTACTTTTTTTCTTTCTCCGTCACTCAGCCAAATTAATGTAGGTAATCATTTATCTCGGTATATAACGAAAAGTCAGATAAGAGAATAATTATAATTTAATGTTACTTACTGCGTTTTGATTAACGTTATTGGTTACAAGTAAAGGTTGTACTCGTAGCGACGTACACTCCAACCGAGTGGGTCAAATCCCACCTGCAGCGTTGGCACTGGCTTAGGTATTTTTTCTTTGGTATATGACATCTAATAATATTTAAATTTACATGGTTGAAAGAATCCCTTTCACCATCAAATTGTATTGTGGTTGTAGATAATTTACAAGGAATAGTGTCAACTCCCGACTGTTGACAACCACGAAATGGTGCTCAAGGGAGTCACAATAATCGACGCAAAGATAATTAATTAAATTATTGTAAAGTTCAGACGAGGATCAAAATACGTATCATTTAATCATGAAAAATTAATAAGATTTCTTGACGATTTCGTTTGGAATAATGTTTCTCATACCAGCACCAAGCTACACTAAATAATATTCTAACGTCACTATAGTTTTACATACTACAGTAACGGTTATAATACGTAGTGTTTCTTTCGGAGTTATTCATGTCTACATAGTTTAATTATTTTTGTTAAACACAGCACAACACGTTTTGTTTAATCAGTCGTATTACCAGCTTTTGTAATATTTTTCCCCTATGACTTAGAGGTGACCTGAATTTTCCATGAAAATATTATAAAAGTACTTATATTTTCAACAGCAAAAGTATGTATAAAATACATAAATGATATTATACATACTATATTAAACGCTACATTAATTATAACTGAGACCCGGCATCTGTTAGGCAGAAAATCATACTTTAAAACGCGTTAGCCTAATCCCCAAGATATTCAAATTACATACCTTAAGAAGAAAGTCCGTCAGTCCTTAATTTCTTTTATACACTCGAATAACACCTCAAGTCTCGAAAAGTCACTGAGAAGAAGTCTTTTTTAATTTTCAAAGTTTTCAATTTTGTTTCACATGTTCGCGATTCCGTTATTTCGCAGAATCTTAGGGCGGGCGGCACAGGCGGCCTGCCGGGCGACGCGCGGTGGACTGAACCGACATAATACATTTCAGTATTGTCAATTAACATTTTTACCTGTGGACTGGCATTTTAATGTTCTAGCGCACGTAATTACTGTAAATTCGTAGGTTAATTATGTTATTTCATGAACGTCCGCTGTTTACACTTTTACAGGATTAAATAGCAATATGTCAATGTTATTCGAATGAAATTTTCATTTTCCTGACCGCGTTGTTTGGTAAAGTACGATTGTTTTTGTGAAAGAAATTTAGAATATAGCCAAATCGTTTATGAAAAGGTTATTTGTTTTTAAACATTGTTTAAAACGATGTCAATAAACCTAAGTAATAAAAAATACTTAAGAAATAAGGAACCAGACGTTTAGCTTTATTAATTTTAGTTATAGTCATAAGGAAAATACGTGTGTAAGATTTCAATAGGCCAAATGCGTGATCGATGCATAATATAATGGTTCTGTAGTTCTTTGGCATGAACTATGGCATATACCTACTACCTTAGAACATATATTACCTGGAACAAGTATCGCCGCATTTGTTCTAACAAAATAGTCTGCTGATATTTGGAGGGGACGAGGTAACGCACACAATTGGTGCACACAAATGGTTGTAATGGAATAGAAAAAATGGAGCGGGAAAATTGCCAGAGAATATCGTATCGATATAAAATATTTACTTAAAACGTCACAATGACGTCATGTTACTTATTTAAGTACGAATATAATTTTCACAGTCACACCATACAGCGTCCTATTTTTGTTTAAAAAAATACAATTTTTAAGATATGAAGTTTTAAAATACAACACAAACAAAGTTTGATGTGTTTATATATTTAATTAATTAATATTAAACAATAAACTTAAAATTTGCTTAAGCCCCTTGTCGTAAAATCCATTTTGACTAGGTAAGTATTGAGTTTTGACTTTGGGCATTTTCACTTTTTGGGTCACCCAATTAGCGTGAAGTTATAAAACCTTAATTTCAGTCAGCATTGTAACGACAATTAAGCACCAAATTTCGATAAAAACTCGGTTTTTGTGTTCATTTCACAAACTGTAAGCCATATTATAAAATAAAATCGCCGATCAAGTTTAAATTCCTAAAGATAGTGTACTTAATTGTCGTTACAAAGCTGATATAAAGTAGCGGGTAACAGGGCTCTGAGCCGATAAAAAAAAGGGTAAAACATTATTTCCAAATAAATTAAAATTAAATGTGCATTTATTTCAAGCTGTGGCTCGTAAAATGTTAGATAGGTACAGTACATAATTGTCCATTTGCCAACTTTGCAATTTTCTTCATAAATAATAGGTACTTATCGATTTTTTTTTCATCGACACTACCCTCACCTCTACTTAGTCTCGTGGGGATGATATATTCTTGCAAAAATAATCGTTGTCAATTAATTTTATTCCAATAGTAACAAGTTTCATTTTTAATAAAAAGAAAAATGTAGTCTCGTGCATCTAAACGAAGAAAATTTGAACACGATTCAAATTATTGCTACTATTATTGTCGACTCTATTTAAAAAACAATAAAGTTGTTCATGTTTTTTTTTATTTCTTGAAGTCTCGTGGGGAGTACGTGACTTCACACTTTCTCAACAATGAATTTGGAATCGATTTTTAAATCGTATAATTTGACGTGTGACGCATATATTTGAAATAATAAGTAATATTTTAGCAATACAAGAATACTAAAATTACGTGAAATAACTCACAAGCGGAATTCTATGCCATCTTTTTGTAAACTCGAAGTAATTGATAAGTTTTTACGGCACATACAACCATCTTGGTAATGTTGTGTTCACATGCAAAGCGATATTGTGAATGACACTTAATCGATTGTGTCATTGTATTTACATGAGGTTTTGGTCAAGGTTTTTGTTTTTGACCAAGGTTTTGAACAGAGGGGTAAGTTACTGTATGCCTTCTTCTTTTATGAATCCTCCGAGTATACTACAAACGACTTATCAACGAAACAAAGTAGAAGTGCCTTCTAGGCACTTACTTCATTTTACTGCGAAATTAAGATTGTTAGCACAAAACAAACAACGTCTATTGTAACATTATTATTTAGAAAGATTATTAGATCACAGCTAAAAACTAAAACTTAGCTAATGCAATAACTATTGGAAAATTCCTAGGTTTTTAAGTCTACAAACACCTATTTCTATTAATAATAGATAAAATGCTATCGTACTTGCTAAAACCAAATGAAGGGTCCACGGAAAGAACATGTCTAGTCAATTCAAATTACAGAAGGAAAAATCACCTTACTTTAACAGAATAAGGTGTGAATTTGCCCTGGTTTTTTTAAGCACTGGGCTTGTTTTTTCCGTGGTCCGTGGACCCTTCAAATAAGCTATTTTTAGTTTATGTCATACAGTCGCCATCAGATATACCGAAGCAGCAACGGTGCTCAAAAATATCTGAACAAGCACTCAACACTACCATGTTCTTTTAAATGCGATTCAGTTAGGTTCGGCTTGTCAGTTTTTGACAGTTACCTATTCTTTTCCGGAACTAACACATTGCGATTCAGTTTAGGTCCTGAATCGCAATTTTCAAATGGCATGGAATCCTAAAATATGGGTGTTAACCGAATTAAGCCCCAAAAAATAATAAACAGTAATATTTTCAGAAAATAATTGTGAGTGAGTTTATTGAAACGTCCCACTTTGTCGTTTTACCATAAAGCCGCTTTGTCAGTTTATTCATATGAAGATACAAGGAAATCTCGTCTTTATGGTAAGCGACAAAGTGGGACGTTTTACTAAAAAGTAACACAATTGTTTCTTTACACTGAGTGATCCCTAAGTGGGTCAGTCTCGAAACTTTCAGTGTGATCCTCGTACATATCTTCTAAGTGGCCCGTTTAAAAACCCTTCAATGTGACCTACATGCTATACCTGTCTATAAATGTATTTTTATGACTGTGCGTGTACATTTCACGACGCTGATGGGCGCGTCGCATAAACGGCCAATATTGACTCTGCGATATATTGCATTTTTAATAAACTACCTTACGTCACGTTTCGTAGTTGCTTATTTGACTCCCGTAGTGAATCCCTTTAGACGATTCCTTCTTTGATGTAGCGGGAATCTCCCTCATGTAAATGAGATACACGTTTAAATGACATGTGAGCTGATCCGTGCAATAGTCTGCCGAAACAATTTATCAGTGGGTGAGTTATATGTTTTCCTTTTATTGGCCCTGAATTACACCTGTAAATTTTTACGTACGAAGTAGGGATGGAGCTAAACTAAGGAATGAGAGGTGAATATGACTATCTAATTCCAGCTAATAGCTCCGTCCCTACAACTTACGTAAGAACTCTCTATCAGCCTCCGTAGCCTAGTTGGTAGTGACCCTGCCTACGAAGCTGGAGGTTCCGGGTTCGAATCATTTGTGTATTTATTTATTCCAAATGTTTGTATTTATTTAAGTATCTATATGTACATATCTATTTATTATATTTATCGTCGCCTGGTACCCACATCACAAGCCTTAATTGAGCTTACCGTGGGACTAGGTCGATTTGTGTAAGATGTCCCAAGATATTTATTTATTTTAAATTACAGGTTTTAGGCTGCCCTTAAGCTGGACTAGTCGTCGACCTATAAGCTGCTAATTCACCGAAATATTTGTATAGAAAACGGTAACAAGAGTGGATAAAAATACATGGGATTTTTGTTATTGGGATCGAATGAGCTCGTGATTTTGATTAGAAATAACCCCAAATTTTACCCATAAATTAAAAAATATGAAAATGGACAAAGTATAAATAAATGCTCCATTATGGCAAAACCGCGTAACTAACACTGGTAAATACGTATGCGTAATAAATGCGTATGTAAACAAAAATCAACTTTACAGGTATGTGTATATATAATGACCTAAGGTGGTGAACATGTGAACATGTTATACGATACAATGAGTAGGTGAAAAGTTACAATGAAAAGGGAAATTTTCATGAAAATGCCTTGTTACATTTAAAGGCAATTAACACCTCAATATGCGACCCTTAACATGATAAACCTATGCATGTCATTAAAATAATATATCGAAAAGGTTTTAATGATGCTTTAATTAAGAAACTCTTCTTAATACAAAGGGTACAAAATTGGTTAAAAGTAAAAACGTCACAAACCACTAGAATACAATAATATTTTTTGTCTATGACTGAGAATGTCAGTATAACATATTTTGACGTCGAATGTGAATATTATGTAAATAATCTTTCTGATTCTATTTTATTAGGTGAAGTGATTATAAAAGTGCTTTAATGGAATGAAACTACTAAATCGTGGTAATGTATTCACCTGCATGTAAATGTTAATAGCACTACAATATTATACATATTTAAATATTATTAAACGGTTAAACTCACGTGAGTTAAGCCGTTGAGTTACACATATTTTATAGGTATTATGTCTCCCGAAAGTTGAAATTCAATTAAATAAATGTATATGTAGTTCCGTAAATACGTGATGTGATAACGTAGATGTTTATTTCAGGCTACCCAAAACTGCAGAGGAAACAAACCAGATTATAAATATTATTCCTTGGAAATATTTGTATAGGTAAGTACCTATCCTTCTCCTTACCTTTTTCTTGAAAAGTTTTATCAAGGACCCTCAAGTCCTCCATATCCATACACTCGCACATTGTAAATAACTGTAGCTGAAAGGCGCGGTTTGTAGAGCTGATTGCTACGCCGTACCCTTTTGTAACCAAGTATAGTAATAAGTTGAATAGATGGAAAATGGTCATTATCAAAATGCATATGTAATAAACAAGTAAACATTAAAAGTTATTCTTACACAAACAGGCGCGGATCCAGGACTTCCTTGAGGGGGGGAGGGGGTACTGCCCTATGATATAAATAAATAAATAAATAATAAATAATCCGCGCCTGTACACCAATCGCCCTTGCCCAGTCGAATGAACTACAGATAGTGAATATAACCGTTCATAACCAGTAGAATGAACGCCAATGAAAAAAAAATACAAATACGTATGCATTTATTTCTACTTAATTATCCCCCTACATTATGATCCTAAACTGGTCATCGCACTCAAGACGCTTTTATTAAAAAATGATAACATATATACCTACAATGTGTTCAAAAGGTAAGGGTGCATTCCCGTTGCCTGAGCCTGATGATAAGCCTCCTAGGGGCCTTTTGGAAGTTTCGAAATATATCGGTCGATATTTTTTTTTATTATACGAGAATGCTCTTATTTGTAAGGTCCAACCGAGATCTCGGTCTCGGTCTCGGTCTCGACATTCTCGGCCAAAAATCGAGCCAAGATATCCCTCTCGGCTCTCGGCCAAAAATGGCCGGGACTCTCGGCCTTGGCCGAGATTCGTAATGAGCTGTAATTGGCGAGCTTAACGCCATCTCGCGAACTTACTGCGATTTTTAACCGACTTCAAAAAGGAGGAGGTTTACAATTCGTCGAAATCTTTTTTTTTTTTTATGTATTTTCCCCGATTACTCGAAGACGCGTGGACCGATTTGTAATATTCTTTTTTTGTTTGAAAGGGTATACCTTCTAGTTGGTCCCATTGTCACCGAATTAAGATCTGATGATGGGATCCTGGAGAAATCGAGGGAACTCTTCAAATGTTGTAGGCACACATAACATTTTTCATTTATTTTCGAAGACTAATCGTATTTGCATCTAGTCATGAACATCTTAAGTTGGTGATCTGATGATGGAAGGTACAACTCTTTAGCAATTAGGAGTTGGGGGATAATTCTTTAAGTATAACATATTTCGTGTATTTTGGTAGCTATTTGAGTATTTGCCTTTAGGTGGTCATCCTTTCATGTTGGTGAGCTGATGATGTACGGTACAACTCCTTGGAGATTAGGAGTTGGGGGATAATTCTTTAAATATAACATATTTCATATATTTTGGAGGCTATTCGAGTATTTGCCTTTAGGTGGTCATAGTCTCATGTTGGTGAGCTGATGATGAAAGGAATAACTCCTTAACGATTAGGGGTTGGAGGATCATTCTTTGTATATAACAAATGTCATACATTTTCGAGATCTATTCAAGTGTTTGCTTAGTAGTTATGACATGTCGGTTAGCGGTTAGTGATTCTTTAAATAATATTGGCATGCTAAGTCTGTTACCTTTGAAATTGTTTTTGTATTCATATAAGTTCGCCAGTTCAGGTTTTATGGCCTACTACAGTGCAGTACATTCTAATTATAAGTATTTAGAGCATACCGAATAACGATTTTATATTTACACTACTAAAAAGCAAAAAATAAAATATTTTAAAAATAAAAATAAAACCGCCTTCAAAAATTCGCCCGAACTAAAAAGTTAAAAATAATTTTGGTTCCTACTTCTTAGGATTTCCTACTCAAACCTTTAAACCTTTTACCCTATTCATTGAAATAAAACATTATGGCTAGGTACCCTACAGATTTCTTAGAAGTCGGTGCCAAGCCAAATATGTTCACTTTGCGAGTACTTATATCGAGGGTTGCCTGGTGAAACCCTATAAGTACGTGACACCTAGTTTCGAGAAAAATGATGTTAAAGGTTTATTGTCATCGGACACTTATTTTGATAAATAGATTCGTAGTTTTATGAGTGGTTTGTGAAAAACAATTTGATTTACTTTAAGTTTATCTATGTTTTAGTTATGTAACTCATCTAGTTTTCCTGTAAGATAACATTTTTTACCAAGGGGTATCGACTTATTGGGTTTACGCACAAATAAAAAAACCATATTTGTTACTAAGAGGGTATTATTACCAAATAAAAACTTAAAAAATAGACGAATCTAAAAGTAATAACGGTATTATTCTACATCTGAAAAAGTAAGTGCTATGCCAACAAACGTTTTTAGGCTTCTTATCCATCCATGATACTCTTCAGGTATAATTCAGTATGTTTCAGCGGGGCAAAGTGCTTCTATGAACAGTTTGTCTATGACTAGACCTAGTGTTTCAACGGCAAATAAAAAGAAAACTGTTATATGAAAAACAATGAAGATGGTAAGTTTCCATGGTTTTGAAGATCCGCACATTGTTTTACGTTACCTATTGTGTTTGTGGTACTCATACTTTAATAAAAAAAATCAATTTCAGAAAAGGATTCCTCCGATCTTGATGAATCGCAAATTGATATTGCCACCCAAATGCGCTATATTCTCAACGACAATAATAGCATGTCAGACTCAAGTAAGTCTTTTGTAGATTATTAAAAAAAACTGTTGTTAGAATCGATCTGTAACTTAATTTATTATGCTTACATTTTTTCCAGATGATAAAACTGACTTATTTGGCAGTGACTATTCGGGTGAAGATCCTACATATGTGCAAGAAATAAGAAGACTCAAGTAAGTCTTTTACAGATTACTTAAAATAATGTTATTAGGATAAAGTTACTTATACAGGTAATTTATTCTGCTTTCGTTTTTATCAGATGATTAAACTGAAGATCCTACTTACGACTATTTTACCAAAACAAATAGATTTTGACTCATATTTTACTACTGAAAGTCCAAATGTTTCATCCAAACAGGAAGATTTTTTTATGCAGCTGATTGATGAAGATTTAGATCGAGTTTGGATTGCTGTAGAAGATGATTATTCAGTGGGAGCTCCTTGTGTTCCTGATACAGATTCAGAGAACGATGCACCTCAGTGAAATGATTCTGGCCATGACATTATTATTCCTGAAAGTCCCAGTCCAAGGAAACATCAGGAACGTTCCTTGCCGATACTTGAAAATGTTAGTCTTTCTGGTCAAGGTGAATGTTTAGAAAGGGCTTCTTCTTACGTTTCAGATTCCGAAGACGATACATTAAAAGTATTAGAACCAACTGACTCTAGCCACAATGATGGCATGATCCGTGAACGTTCCGGTGCTTGTTCACAAGTAGGAGACACTGTTAACTTAATTTTAGACAATGTTTTAGATAAAGTTTGGGATTGTGTCAAACCCCTGAAGCGACGTAAGCAAGCAAAGCTATCTGAATGGAAAGTATATATCGTTAAAAAGCAAAAGCTGCTAAAGTTCCAAAGGAGGCTTCAAGGATCGAGGGACCTACCAAGGAGGCTTTGGAACTTTAGCAGGACGCTTAACGCCTTGGTTTACATAAGGTAGCCCTTCCATTTTTCGCTTTTTAGCGATATCTACTTTCCATTCAGATAGCTTAGCTTGCTTACGTCGCTTCAGGGGTTTGACAGAATTCTAAACTTTATCTAAAACATTGTCTAAAATTAAGTTAACAGTGTCTTCTACTTGTGAACAAGCACCGGAACGTTCACGGATCATGCCGTCATTGTGGCTAGAGTCAGTTGGTTCTAAAACTTTTAATGTATCGTCTTCGGAATCTGAAACGTAAGAAAAAGCTCTTTCTATACATTCACCTTGACCAGAAAGACTAACATTGTCAAGTATCGGCAAGGAACGTTCCTGATGTTTCCTTGGACTGGGACTTTCAGGAATAATAATGTCATGGCCGGAATCATTTCGCTAAGGTGTATCGTTCTCTGAATCTGTATCAGGAACACAAGGAGCTCCCGCTGAATAATCATCTTCTACAGCAATCCAAACTCGATCTAAAACTTCATCAATCAGCACCATAAAAAAATCTTCCTGTTTGGATGAAACATTTGGACTTTCATTAGTAAAATCTGAGTCAAAAGTGTAAGATATAAATTTAATCACAAATACATGGCTACAAGGAGCAGTGAAACAATACACCTTAAACACTAAAGAAATAAAATAATAATGAGTCAAAATCTATTTGTTTTGGTCAAATAGTCGTAAGTAGGATCTTTAGTTTAATCATTTGAAAAAAACGAAAGAAGAATAAATTACGTGTATAAGTAACTTTATCCTAATAACATTATTCTTAAGTAATCTGTAAAAGACTTACTTGAGTCTTCTCACTATTATATGTAATTGTGCATTTGGGCGGTGATATCAATTTGCGATTCGTCAAAATTGCGAAAGTCCTTAGGATGTGGCACAGATTATGTAGGATCTTCATCCGAACAGTCACTGCCAAATAAGTCAGTTTCATTATCTGGAAAAAATTTAAGCATAATAAACTAAGTTACCGATCGATCCTAACAACAGTTTTTTTAATAATCCACAAAAGACTTACTTGAGTCTGACATGCTATTATTGTCGTTGACAATATAGCGCATTTGAGTCATTTTCTGAAATTGATTTTTTTAATTAAAGTATGAGTATCACAAACACAATAGGTAGTAACGTAAAACAATGTGCGGATCTTCAAAAACATGGAAACTTACCATCTTCATTGTTTTGCATATAACAGCTTACATTTTTTTCAATTGCCTTTGAAACACTAGGTCTAGTCATAGACAAACTGTTCATAGAAGCACTTTGCCCCGCTGAAACGTAAAAATTAATCAATATTATTTAATCAAAAGTACTAATCACAACTACCTTTTATTATTTTTATCGTAAGAATCACTTAAAGTCGCAAAGTCTCATTAATCGTCAGTGCTAAAACCCGATAAGTTCGCATAAAACAACAACAATTATTTTCATAGTCAGTGCTAAAACCCGATAAGATCAAATAAAACAACAACAATGCTTTTCATAGTCAGTGCTAAAAACCGATAAGTTCAATAAAAGAACAACAATGCTTTTCATGGTAACGGTTAGGTACAATAGCTTACATTAATTGTTACTTGAACTCATTACTATAAACACGGTGTGTAAAATATGACAATTCTACGTTTATTCTAGGCTAGAAAAGTAGATTACCTGTTTCCAGCTTATTACGGCAAGCTAGGTAGTTGCACTAATTTTCTGCCTCGGTCACCCATCACACAACTTTGAACACAATCATTCACAACCTTCTTTAATACAATACACCCCTTTTTAACAGCTATTTTCAATTAAATATGCAACGTCGCAGCGGTGCGCTTGCGTTCGTGTCGCTACTTGTCAAGGCTGCGCATGATCATGGGGCCGTCGAAAAACTTATAGGGTTCTTCCCCGGACATATTTGAAAGAAATTTGTTAAAGGCCTCTTGCGAGAATCCGATTACTGGACTTAACATAATATTTTATTAGATAATTGTTTCAAATAAGTACTATAAGTTTGTTTGTTGGGTTTTCTTTGAATAAATTTGTATGTACAATAAATGATATCGTAAAAGTAGAATCCAACAAATGCTTTTAACGTATTCTAATTCGTAATAAAATCCTGTAAAGTTTGCAATCGTAATGAGGTGAAACCGGGTAAGTAACAGTAACTGGTTCTACATTGTGTGTTTAGTTTGATTAGGTGTAAATATCTCGGCACTAAATACCAATAAATATACATTATGTGGTTCTTCCATTAAGTAATAAATAAAAATGAAGTCTTAAATGTACTTGTAGTATTTAGTTTTGAATTAATAGTTGAAATCAAGCACTTATTGGGTTATTTACTCGGCATATTTCCGTGATACATGTAAAATCAGCTTATCTGATATTACCATTAGATTGACCGATACTGAATCATCCTAAAACTGTTTTTACTTTAAAATCTCACTTTTTGTCACTTATCGGGTTTCACCAGGCAACCCTCGATATGTATTTGATAGAGCTTTGTAACTTACTATCACTCCGGTTATGCTTTCATGAAAATGACTGAGGCAGACCATTCTGTTGATAAAAGCGTAATCGAAGTGACAGTAAGTTACAAAGCTCTATCTAATATACAGGGTGGAAAGGGACGACGTTCCTTCCCGCTACCGACCGAGTCTACCAACCATTACGATGAACTTTCAGTATGGGACCAAAATCGAAATATTAAAAAAAAAATTAACCCCTCATACAAAGTGAGTGATTAGTTAAAGTTCAATACTATGGAAAAGTCAATTTTCCATGTACGCTTTCGATGTTGGTCCCATACTGAAAGTTCATTGTAATGGTTGGTAAACTCGGTCGGTAGCGGAAAGGAACGTCGTCCCTTTCCACCCTGTATACCTATGAACGTATTCGGCTTGGCACCGACTTCTAAGAAATCTGTAGGGTACCTAGCCATAATGTTTTATTTCAATGAATAGGGTAAAAGGTTTAAAGGTTTGAGTAGGAAATCCTAAGAAGTAGGAACCAAAATTATTTTTAACTTTTTAGTTCGGGCGTATTTTTGAAGGCGGTTTTATTTTTATTTTTAAAATATTTTATATTGGTGTCATATTGACATTTACTGACTTCAATTTCACTTTAAAATAAACGAAAGGGATAATTTAGAGTAAGCGAACCCTATCATACTATCGACAAAAATACCTAAAATTCGAATACCGGTTTGTGGGGTACTACATAAAAAAATTTCAAAAAAAGAACATATCCAAAATAACTGCTGTTTTAGTTTGACGTTGGACTTACTATAGGTATTTACTAGGGATTTTTTATGTAATTTATACGTTTATTATCCTTTCTACCAAGTCTCGGTCTCGGTCTCGGTCTCGGCCGAGAATCAAATTTATTCTCGGTCTCGGTCTCGGCCGAGACTAAAATATGGGTCTCGGTCGGACCTTACTTATTTATTACCCCTGCACTCAATATAGGCTTCTATGTTTTGTTCCGATCTGAAAAAGCGGTTTAATTTTCCAATAAACAACGGTACCTTCACACGCAATTATGTTTAAATCCCTTTGCATAACAAGATATGCCAGAATTGCCAGACCTCATTAGGCTTCTTCCGCAATTTTACGCGCGTAACGAGCTTATGCCTTAATATTTTGTAATGTATTCCAATGTAATCCGTTAGGATATAATATAACTCGATTTTCAATACTCGCTCTTACTCGCTTATCAGTGCGAGCGAGCTGGACAGAAAGTAAGTCCGCGTTAATAACGCGGCGGCAGCTCATGGTATGGTACGGCTACAGTGCCAACGTAATAGACTGTTTACGTACCGAATACCTAAACGCCGAGGTAAGGGCATAATTTCAAAAGTCATATAAAAAGTAGTAGTAGTAGTAAAACACTTTATTGTACAGAAAAAACAGAACATAACATGAAAAATCACCATTTTTCCATCATATCAAGATTCTCCTTACAAAATCACCAGAGCATTTCTGACATTCGTAATTATCCCACCTTACTTGTCAACTCATGATACGGCTAGCTGTTGGTATAGCTTCTAATATTTAGTAATGTTGACATTTATTAATGCAATCTAATGTGCCTTAATTAAGCATTATTTTGTTTCTTTGCTTGACGGAGAAAAATAATCATTCACTAATATAACATTTTCCGATACCAAATGGACTATCAATCCAACTGGATAATAATAATACTCTGTTGACGTGGGAACCGACAGCTTTTCTTGTAATTCCTTCGTCGAAAAACAAACTCCCTAAGCTATTTCTTAGAAACTCTATTGGAATCTTCAAAGTCATCGTAAACATTAGGTGTTTTCATTTCTGCTAATTAGAATTTGAGTCCTGGTAAAAAGAGTGCCAAACTATCCATAATATGGGTTGAGTAATACGTCCTTTTATTAATAAATCATTTACCAGATCGGTAATGTTCACTTATTGTAACGAAAGTTAAATATAGGGCACATCTACAACTTCTGTGACTAGTAAAATAAGGGTTAAAATTAAGGATCTATAAAATCTTTGCCTTAGGCGAAAGTTGGACTCTCAGCCTTTGAACTTTCCTTTATTTCCAACAAATTGTTATAGCCCACCTAACGAAGACCAAAAGCTGCCTCTCGGGGGAAATAACTCGTGTATAAGCGAATTTTGGCATAGTTGTAGGGAATGGTGTTTTAAACCACATACTAAAAGTACTGGTGGTTAGGGGTGGAGTTAAGGGGGGGAGAGGGGTGTAAAGGTCCTTATTTTTATTTTTTCGTAAATAACTCGTAAACTGTGGCTTATAGCAAAAAATGTTCTAGTACATAAGTAATATACATAAAATTCTCTACAAAAAAGACATGTGCATGTTTCCTCTAGGATCATTGTGTCATGAGATAAGAAAGCAAGAAGATGGACAATAAAGAAATAAACACATTTGTTTAAGTAGGTATAGCACATACAGGATGCTCCCGAGCATTCCAAAAGATTTTAATGTTCAATTCCTGACCATATTTAGAGTCTTTAATGTTATACAAAATTTCTTGGTTTCGGCTTGGTTTCAGAGATAATCAACCTTTTTTTCGAAATAAGTTTTTCGACGTAACTCGTCATAAAACTTCTTTTTGATTGCAATGCTACCACAATGTGTTTTAATATTACCACACCTTTTGCCTGGCAATCAAAAAATGGGAATAGACTTGACGAAATAACCTATCCCTAAGAAAATATTCAAATAAATAATTTTAACAGATTGTTGTTATGATAAAAAGTACTGGAAATGTTAAAAAGTATTCAAAAAGTGTAAAAAAAAATTTTTTTTTTTGGTGGTATTTCGCATTAGGTCTCATAATATTTTTTGTTTGTTTTGATGTCTAGAATGCATAGTTAAAATCTTTTGACGATGATTATAAGAATATTTTAGATTTAGAAGATAATTAGGAATTTTATTTTTACAAATAAGGATACAGGGCGCGCCCGGGCGCGAACATTCCAAAAGATTTTAAGTATGCATTCTAGATATCAAATTAAACAAAAATGATTATGATACCTAATGTCAAATAGCACCAAAAAAAATTTTTTTTTCTTTTTTTTTTACACCTTTTGAATACTTTTTAACATTTCCAGTACTTTTTATCAAAACAGCAATCTGTTAAAATTATTTATTTGAATATTTTTTTAGGGACAGGTTATTTCGTCAAGTCTATTCCCATTTTTTGATTGCCAGGCAAAAGGTGTGGTAATATTAAAACACATTGTGGTAGCATTGCAATCAAAAAGAAGTTTTATGACAAGTTACGTCGAAAAACTTATTTCGAAAAAAAGGTTGATTATCTCTGAAACCAAGCCGAATCCAGGAAATTTTATATAACATTAAAGACTCTAAATATGGTCAGGAATTGAACATTAAAATCTCTTGGAATGCTTGCGAGCATCCTGTATGTGCTATACCTACTTAAACAAACGTGTTTATTTCTTTATTGTCCATCTTCTTGCTTTCTTATCTCATGATACAGTGATCCCAGAGGAAACATGCATGGACCTTTTTTGTAGAGAATTTTATGTAGATTACTTATGTACTAGAACATTTTTTGCTATAAGCCAAGGTTTACGAGTTATTTACGAAAAAATAAAAATAAGGACCTTTACACCCCTCTCCCCCCCTTAGCTCCACCCCTAACCACCAGTACTTTTAGTATGTGGTTTAAAACACCATTCCCTACAACTATGCCAAAATTCGCTTATACACGAGTTTTTTCCTCTGAGTTTCCTTCGTTTGGTGTACTATTAGTTTCGTTCACAAACATATGTTGTGAATTCCTGTGGGTGTTGTGAGTTCCTAATCTATAACTTTATTTTTCTATCATTCACACATTATTACGTAAATAGGTTAACTTTCGTAGCAATAGTAGCTACGGAACATGAAAATCTCATAGCATGCTTTATAATTTATAATAAAGGCTAGCTGTAACCCCACATATACATACATATTATGTATGGAACAAGACAGTGATCGTCGTACATTCAAATCATTCGTTCTTATACGATCAAAAACTACAAAAAAATTATATACTTTTCGGATTACCCTCCTTTTCTATAACTCTACCAGTTCCGATCTTTAGGACTTCGGTCATTTCTCTACTAAGTAGTACTCTTCAATCAATAATCATGTGCTGCGGAGGTTGTGGATGCTGTGGTGGATGCTGCGGTGGCTGTTGCTGCCCTTGCATCACAATCTACACATGCTGCACCAAGATCTGCTGAGTAGCCTCGGCAGACGTGTCGGCTGCCGTGGCGCCGCCGTCACTTCTGCTGTTACTACATATCCCAATGTTGTGTGGATGTCATATTCTAGCAAGTGCTGTTACGTGAAATAAATTATGTATTAAATTATGTATTATGACATCATCAATTCATCAGCCCATCTCAACTCACTGCTGGAAAGAGGCCTCTCCCATTAACTAGCCGTATACACGCAAAAGAAGGTAAATGCCCATAATTGCCCCGCTGAGCAAACGGATTGGCGATCGCAGTAATGTGTCCACTATGATGACGCTGCTGCCAATCATCAATCTTCTATCAACAAATGGTCAGTGACGCTTCAATCCCTTAGTCGGCTCTTACGACACCCGCGGGCAGAGGTTAGGCTGGTGACAAATGTATACTTACTGTCGTAACAAACACTAAATTTCATTACCTAGCTTGTAACTTCTTAAATTTAATTAGTAAGCTGCATTTCCTGAATTACTTGGGTACGCAAGCTGGAACATGATTAAGAAAGGCTGAGAGCAGCGGCCGAGGTTCTACTCAATTAACGAGAGTTGCACGGGGCTGAACTTAATCCGGAAAAGTATTTTGTTCTACACCGTTTTAGAGTTCCATATGTAAAAGTTAAAAACGGGAGCCTATTACTGACTTATTTTATTAGGTACCGTCTGTCCATTTGTCAGTACCACTTTCATTTATAGTAATTATTTTGTAAAATATAATAAAATAAACTAGAAAACATGAAACCCTTTTCTAGGACACTTTGATGTCTGTCCGTAGGTATTTCTTAGGAGCAGTATAGTTAGAGTACCTATGTCAGTCATTACAAATAATCATTGTCCAAGTCTCTGCAATCGAAAGATAATTATAATATATTGTATTATATAATATATTAAGTACTCATATCTTTCCCTACCCGGCTGTCAGCTATCACCGCCGGGCGAGTATCGCCGTGTCTCTTTTTTTACACGGGAGTGTGTATCTTTTGTTCGTGTTTATAGCCCATAGTTCTTAGTTTAGTAGATCGCGGTGAGACCAGTACAAAACTATAAAGTTGTACTCAGATTACAAAACAAAACACGGTTTGTAAAACTTTTACATTTCAAGGGTTTTTCTTTGCGCGAATGGTGTTGATTTGACTGCGTTCCATAACAGATGATTTTTAGGGTTCCGTAGTAAAGGAACCCTTATACTTTCGTCATGTCCGTCTGTCCGTCTGTCTGTACGCAGCATAGCTCCGTAGCCGTTAGTACTAGAAATTTGCAATTTGGTATAGGTATACATATTAATCGGTTCTACGTGCAATGTGCAACCGATGGCCGTTGGGGCGGGAAGGTTCTTGAGTGGCGGCCACGTACCGGAAGGCGTAGCATGGGTAGGCAACCCACAAGGTGGACCGATGACCTGGTGAAGGTCGCAGGAGTCCGCTGGATGCGGGTGGCGCAGGACCGGTCATTGTGGCAATCTTTGGGGGAGGCCTATGTTCAGCAGTGGACGTCTTTCGGCTGATATGATGATGATACATATTAATCACGCTCACAAAGAGGTACGAGTAGAATAAAATATAGAAAAAAAAATTGTAAAATGGGGATGATTTAACTGTAATCAATGTAATCATATAGTGTGGGGTATGGTTGATTAGGTATTTTAAAAAGAATAAGGGTCCCAAAAGACGGTTATTTTTAAATCAATTATTTCGGACATAAACGCTCCAGAATATCAAAAATGTGTCCTTAAGGCACTGGTCTCACCGCGAGCTACTAAGCTATGAACTATGGGCTATAAACACGAACAAAAGATACGCACTCCCGTGTAAATAAAAGAGACACGGCGATACTCGCCCAGCTATCAGCTATCACCGCCGGGCGAGTATCGCCGTGTCTCTTTTATTTACACGGGAGTGCGTATCTTTTGTTCGTGTTTATAGCCGATAGTTCATAGCTTAGTAGCTCGCGGTGAGACCAGTGCCTAAGGTAGAGGGGTCTAACTTTTAATCCGTCGTTCCAAAAAATATGAAAAAATCGTAAACTGTGCGCTTATGTAATACTCTAAAATAAAGCTATTTCGAACATATCCGGCCCATACGTTTTTTAATAACTACGGAACTGTACACTGAGCATGGCCCGACATACTCATGGCCGGTTTTTTAAGATGTAGCCCGTGTATACCTACTAATACTCATACAGTCATGTATACGCGACATCCTACTCAGCTGTTAAAAGTACCTAGTTTCGTAAGGTTGCTTATAAAGCACTGCAATCCAATTACTGTTCAGAATCACTTTCCAAGTTATACTTTTGCTCGAGGGAATACTGCCCACCCGCACAACATACGGGTAGCAACTAACATGATACAGTAAGCATAAAATAGTTCCCGTTTAACCTTTCTAAACCCAAATCAAGCTAGACAAATTAAAAATTTTAAAAACCGACTTCAACCAGTTTCTCCAAGATTCCCGATTGTTTCCATCATTGGTTTCCTCAAATCCTACTTTCTGAATGCAAATTCTTGTAAATGAATGAAAATTACCAAAAGCGCCATACATGTACCTATAACAATTGAAGAGATCCCTCGATTTCTCCAAGATCCCATCATCAGGCCGCTACTTGGTGCCAACGGGACCATCTCGGGGTAATACACGTTCGATCACAAAAAGAAATTTTAAAATCGGTTCACTATTCTCGGAGATATCGGGTAACATACATACAACAAAAAAAAAAAAAAAGAAAAAAAAATTCAGTCGAATTGAGAACCTCCTCCTTTTTTGAAGTCGGTTAAAAATACAAAACAAATATAGTACATTACGACACAAGTGCAAAAAACATGTTTAAATGTTTTAAATCGACACGAGTTACGAATTTCCTTTTGCACGTGTCTTGTACGACGTTTTTTAGTACAGACGGCCCTCCGAAGTTTTGGACCTGACGTAAAATGAACTTCTCACATTAGAGCCTAAAAAGGCACCATCTGTACTAAAAAAAACATTACAGACCTAATATGAAAATATTTCCATATTTCCTTTTGTATATTAGTAAAGGTAAATGCTTGCTTTTAGATATAAATATTTTCTATGGTGATACTTTGTTTGACTAGCATATTTATTTATTAAACTAATTATAATATTCGATACCGCAATGACATGTTAAATTTTATTATTTATCAATAAAATTATTATATTTATATTTTGTAACTTTCTTGAAATAACGGAGTGAAAAGAAGATTAGGGGAGGTAGGGGAGGGATGGGCACTTTTTCACTATTAATTGCATAAAAAAACAGGTTTTATAGATAATCAACTTTTATTGCCAATTCTTATTGCACCACATATTTGGCTAGATATAACTAAAGAGATTTCTTAAAAATCACAATCAGTTTCAACATTACGAGATATTTTATAAACTAAATCAAAAGTGCCCAATGCTCCCTATGGTAGGGAGGCTTGGGCATACCCTGTGGGAGGCTTGGGCTCGGCCTATAAATCACTTTATATCCATAACGGAATTCAAAAATTAGTTAACAAATAAACTATTATTAAACTATATCAATAATCGAAACCAAAATCCTTTATGGAATCTTGTTTTAGGTACCGTTGCAAACTAGATCTAGGGATTCCGTATTTATCAGCAGTAGTTTTTATTTTTGAACCTTTTGATACTTCTTCTATGGCTCGTAATATTAAATCTTTAGGAATTTCCCATCACAATCCTTTCTTTTTGAATTTAAACGGCATCTTTCTGTAATTAAAAATAAACCTTAAATATTGGCTCTACTCCCCCTATACTGAACATAATAGGAGGGAGCATTGGGCATGCCCAAACCACCCGCGCGCCAAATGCCCATTGCTCCCTCCGTATACATTTTCGACATAGGTTACCGGTATTTTTTTGAATCTACATATTTAAGCTTGAATTTCAGTTTAATTCATAGATTAGTAAATATACAATAGATAAATAATAGAAAATACACATACCTTTAATTAGTTTTCTCTTTATTACAATCCGAAACCGCAGCAAAATATTTACTTTTACGAGCGCATAACCTTCAAACGTGTTTGTTTTTCATAACTGACAGAAAATACAGATAGTCTATGGATGAATAGTGTTGCCAGTCGGTAAAGCAAACTACCAAATCAAGAAAAAAATTAAATCTTTGATCAAATCAGAATAAAAAGGGGGTGCCCATGTCTCCCAACTGCCCTTCCCTCCCCTACCTCCCCTACGTAAGGTTAATAAATGGGAGGAAGGTTAAGTTTTATCCTAATATGGATATGAATAGGTAGATAGGTATACTATGTCCGACAATGCCTGGCAGTAGAAAAAGCAGAAAAATTCAAAAAATATAGGCTCGAAGAGTTATCTGTCCATAGAAAATGCGAAGTTGCCGCCTTCCTTTTACGGGCAGGGATTGCCGGACCGAGTATACATATTTTATTTCCCTATAGGATTTCTCTCTATGTGAAGCGATCAACAACCATGCACGGTAAGGATAACACCTGCAGGTACATATTTAACAGAAACGTGATGTCCATATATAGAAAGCAATTTCCTTGGCCGGCATGCCCTTAAAACGAAATTAGAACACGCACCATTATGTGGGTTGAGACTCAACGGGTCATACAAGACTATTCGTTTTCATTAAACATTTCGCCGGCTTTCTCTTATCCGATCTTAAAGGCCGAGCCCTGCGACCATATATAACATGGACGTCTAATGCCAGCTCAAAAATGGCCCCAAACACAATTGTTCAATTGTGCCAAGATGCCGGACATAATGTTTTTCTTAACACCACGCATATTTCGGCGCAACATTTTTGACAAAATGTTTATAGAATATAGCCAATCGAAACTTTTATGGACCAATCACAACTATTTTTAAATGGCGGTTTAAGTTTTTACATGTTGACATTGAAATTCATTACTGTGTTCCATTGAAGAGGGGGTAACACTTGTCGAATAAAATTCAGGGCCGTTTTTGAAAGGCAATTTAGAATGGCGTGCGGCTTCCATGTTTTATTTGTCTGTAGGCCGAACCATACCATTTTTTTTAAAGTAAAACGGTACATTTGTTTAGTACTGTTCGATGTAGCAATATTTAGTAAGTTTTTTTAACTAAGGCAATTGTCTATTTAACAACCAAATGGTACGTAATTTGATTTCTTTTTATGACAAACGTTTCAATTTAGGGACCAGCTTTAATCGATTGAAAATTTTGAGTGGCAAATTTTAGACACTAATTTTTAAACGACTTCAAACTTTTAATTTTTTTTTTGTGATCTAATGTGTATGACCCCGAGATGGTTCCATTGGCAGATTGGCACCAAGTTGGGGGCTGGTGATGGGATCTTGCAGAAATCGAGGGATCTCTTCAAATGTTTTAGGTACATGTATGGCGCTTTTGATAATTTTTATTTTATTTACAAGAATTTGCATTCAGAAAGTAGGATTGAGTAATTATGGAAACCACAGATTGATAGGATCTTGGAGAAATCGGTTGAAGTTGGTTGTTTTAAAATTTTTAATTTGGTGATTAAGTATAAATAATATCATTGTTCTCTCTTCATGTGAACTTATCGCGATCAATTGAGGGACCACATTCTGCATGCCACATTTCCTTATTAAGTTAGCAGAAAGGAGTCGCAATTAATTAAATTAGTTTTACAACTCTTTTACAAAATGTAGGCATTTACAGCAGTTGTAAATTTGAAGTGGATTCTTAAATACGGATACCTGATGACGTGATGACTGACTGACGGTCCACCTTTACCTGAATGTAACTTTGATGTAGCTGACGTTTACAAATAGGTTGACTTTACAATCGTTTGAGAACTTTTACTAACGACTGACACATTGAAAAGCTCGAAATTCCAACGTGGACCCTCAATGGGAACGCACATGCCCGTGACTGCCTTCTATGGAAAACTGTTCAGCAAATTTCTAATTAGTTACATAAGATACACCTTAAGTTAGGTACAGTCGCTATCAAATATATCAATAAATAAATAAATATCTTGGGACATCTTACACAAATCAACCTTGTCCTTGTCAATGCGGCTATGGTGCTCAAAAATATCTGAACATGCGCTCTAACGCCATAACAACAGAAGCCTGCGCTTAATCGCTTGCGCTTAATAGCGTATCGTAGTTTTCCCTCTCTGTCACTCTTTCATATTAGTGCGACAAAGACATATTGATTTAAACTTTCACGATTATGACTCATATTTTAAAGACAAACGGGTCTTAATCGCGTGAACTTACTTTTAATTATATCCTGACGTTTCGGGCATGACGTTACTGCCTGCGACCACGGGTGTAACGTCGTGCCCGAAACGTCAGGATTTATAATTAAACGTAAGTTTACGCGATTAAGACCCGTTTGTCTTTAAAATATGCGACATAGACAGTTAGCTGCGTTTCGTTTACGACTAACGATTAAGCGTTAGCGATTGGCAACTTATCTAAGCACCCAGATCTTTGTGAGCACCCTGGCCGCTCGGGATTGTGACTGTACAATAAAAGTAGCAGCTCTATTTTAGCTTTCATTAAAGCAGATACAGAAGAATAGTTAATAACTTTAATAAATTAAAACTATAGACATAAAACAAAACTATTTAACGGTTGCCTACTGCCTAACCTACCCGTAGACCACGAACCCTGTAAAGCGTTCGAAATGTCAGCATGTAGATAAATTTAATTAATATACGCGATAAAATCCCTTTAACTAGTTTTGAGTAATCATCGCGAAGAAAAAGATGTTAAACTATACACCGTGTTTTTATTGATTTCCGTTAAATTAAAGGGAAGCTTATTTAGGTCAAAAATTATCAATTTCTCTAAGAAACTAGTGTCTTAACTCTTACTTAGTTACTGAGTTATTAAAAAAATAAGTTTAATGACTGAACAAGTGTATTGCAACCTTTATTACATCCTAATGTTACTTATTTTGACGTGTGCCGTCAGTCACCTGAAATCTTATTCTTAAGGTTCTCTCACACTTGCCATTACAATTAATATGTATGAAAACCGAAAAACCTGTTTTTTTACAAAATTAACAAAAGCCAATATTCCCGGGAACTTCTATTAATGTCCCAAGTAACCTGTCCAATTTAACGGAAATCAATAAAAACACGGTGTAGAATTCTCAACCTCACTTCCTTCAAACTCTGATAGTACTTTTTCCGGCCCAGGTGCCAACAATCGTACAGTTCCACAAGGAAACTCAACCTACACAATAAAAAACAGAAGAATTACCGCGAACTTCGACATTCCTGGGGGCTTATGATGGTCGTGCTGTTAACTTGACAAACGGCATTTTATCGTGCATTTTGATTTCTATACTATGGTTGAAGTCAAATTTTACCGGATTTTGACAATTGATAAGCGACGAGATTTGTATACGATGGTCGTATCTGTCACTGCCAGTGCTGCCAGATTATTTACCTTTGAAAACATCAAAGCATTTCTATCGCAGGGCTGCCAGATTGTAAAATTGTTTTTTTTTTATAGTTCGGGTGCTTAGTTTATCCTGTTTTTATAATCGAGTAGGTACGTAAAGAGAAAATTTTAAATTGTTGAATGATTATACTGTGTCCAGCAATCTCTCTCAGTAGAATAAGGCAGCAAATTCAAAAAGTTGTGTTCCATTTCATGACAGCTTACAAATTTTTTTTGGAATATTTTACTTTACCAAAATCCTACCAAGACCACAAATTATTAAATAAATTCATATTTTATCTTATTACTTATTTTTTCTACATAATTACAATTATTTATTAAATATATTGAACGTTGAGAAACGCAATAGGGTTGTTCAATTAATTTTTTCTTATTTTGGATGGCACATAAAACAACAAATCAAACAAACAATCCTACCTAATAATAATAATCTTTCTACAAAAAGAATAATAGGGAAGAAGTTGACTAAGTTTTTGAAGCGAAGAAAAAATACGTGAGTACAAGCTTAATTTGCAATTGCGAATATTGAAAATGCTAAGGATATTACGTCTCACTGCGAGCTACTAAGCTATGAGCTATGGGCTATAAACACGAACAAAAGATACGCACTCCCGTGTAAAAAAAAGAGACACGGCGATACTCGCCCGGCGGTGATAGCTGACAGCTGAGCGAGTATCGCCGTGTTTCTTTTATTTACACGGGAGTGCGTATCTTTTGTTCGTGTTTATAGCCGATAGTTCATAGCTTAGTAGCTCGCGGTGAGACCAGTGCCTAAGATTATCACTGTCTATTTTGTCATTATCGCCTATAAAAAATATCAACGATATCATCCCGTGAAAAATTCATGATGACATCATTTTGTCATTGAATAAAAAAAATATATTTGAGCGGTTTTACACGACGCGTTTATTTTTGCCTGACGACCAGTCTTAACCTCCACCACGGAAATTCCAGAGAAACACATTTTCGAGTCTTCCAATTTGTTTTTATATTTCTACAATATTTTCAATTAATCGTAAAACTATCGAGTGAGATAGTTAACTATCATGTAATGATGAAACGGATACGTTTACATCTCTCTCTCTCTCTCTGACGCGATTGCATCTCTAAACTTTAAAAAACCGCCACCAGTGGCGCTGGTCGTCACTAAACATGAAATCAAGCAAAGTACTCAAATAATGAATTTACAAAATTATCTAATTTAACTAACAAACCAAAATATTAAATGTTTTATAAAATAAACAACAGCTTCCGATAGTAATTTCTATCGTATTATTTTAAACATAAAATAAAAGTAGGTTGTGTTGTGGGTCCAACATTCCACGACTTCCACTTCGTATTCATATAAATACTATTTAAACAAAATGTGACTTTTATATTTACGAAATGGTGAGAAAACCAACAGAAAATTATAACAATAATCAATTAAATCAATCTTGTTGGCAGCGTGCTGTAATACTACGGCACTACATTACTGCGCTACAGAGTTCTTACTTTCTTAGTGTTTGCGGAATGAGGGATGGATGAAATTATCAGAAATCCTTGATTTTTTTTCTGACGACAGGCATAACCTTCCTAAACTTCGGAAATAAGTTTCATCGGGCCTAACGCGAAAGACGAAATTCGTAAATTTCGAGCATTTATTTCTCTCACTCTAATGACGCCTTCGTTTGAAGCACCCCCATTGCGGCGTTTTGCTGGCTTTGCTGCAAGTTTCAGAATGTGCCTTACCGTTATGCCGGGAACCGAGACATCAGGGGGGGCACACTTAAGGTGGCAACAATTTTCCTTACAGACAGTGCCCGCTGGCGAGTATTTAAGAAACTAATAGGCAGCCATTTTGCTTAAACTTGTCAAATTTCAAATCATTGTCAGCTCTGCCTCTGTGAAGTTTAGATGCGTACGCGCTTTTCAAAGTTTTCTCTCGAAATTCTTGTTTTTGTTTGTTGTTTCTAGTTATTAATCGTTATAGGTTGTGTTTTTTGTTAAGTTTTTACTTGCTAGTGATCTTTTCGGTGTTTCAATATGAGTGAGATACCGAAGAAACATTGTGTTTATGGCTGCGATCCTTTAGGTAAGTTAATTTTATTTCACCTTTAAAAGTTATATCATAACAATCATAAGCATTTTAGTAAGACTTTTCTCAACATCAATGGTTGGAATTTGTATTGCGTGTAATTTTCTGTTATCACATCACTCGTCAGTCAAAGGATAATGGCGCATGAAAACTTTTAAAAACTATTAATAGTAACACAACACACAAGTTAGTTAGTCTAAAACGAAAGATCGTTCGGAAAAGACCATGATACAGAATGTTTTCTTGTAATATATTCTTGAGCGAATAACATTATTTTTATTTATCGATATTGATGTCATAGCTGTTATGAGTAGATATACGCGTCGCGTGGTATTTTTCTAATTTATCCATCATCAATCAAAAACCAAATTGTGTCGAGTGCTATGCATTAATCTTAAAATAATACTGCTTTTTAACAGTTTAGCCGCGTTTCCAACTAGTGTTCTGAGCGAGCATTCGTTCGTTCTTGGGCAGATGAAAACAGGATTTCATATAGCAAAATGTTCGTTCCTCAGCCCACGAACACGGGAATGCTCATTTAAACTTTCACGATTATCACTCATATTTTACAGACAAACGGGTCTTAATCGCGTAAACTTACGTTTAATTATATCCTGACGTTTCGGGCATGAAGTTACACCCGTGGTCTGCCTGCGACCTGGTCTGTAAAATACGGGAATGCTCGCTCAGAACACTAAGTGAACAACAGAAACAAAGAACAAACACGGCTTTAGAATAACATTTTTAGTAAATAAAAACTATTTAACAGTTGTAATTCCAGTTGTAAACTGTAATTCCACCACCAATCTAGCCGTGTTCTTAGCTGCTTTTACCTTTTCATTAGCACACTTGTGTAAATAATATTTGTTTTATTATTCTAGTCACATGCACAGATCAATGACACGGAGGTTCAGCGTTGAGCACGCTTACAGGCTCAAAATATAGATCCAGATGTATCCACAGACTTATTGCTGATTCAACAAGGTGTACACGAAATCGAAAACCTTAGAAGAACAAGAAGTATGACTCTTTCCAATACATTGGACCCTAATGAGGAAGATGCTAACCTTCCGAGCATATAAACAACATGGTAAGACATAGTAGCGTAGTCATGGTAAACATAAATATTAATGTATTATCATAGTACCGTAGTTGTAGTGTCAATCATCTTTTAATATCTATGTATACAAAATTTAAAGTACTGAAGTTATATATACTTACAAGAGCTGACAATGCTACGGAGGCTACGGAGGCTGACAATGTTTTGTAAGCAAATGTTTTGTATATGTATTTCTGTAACTTATTTTTAAAATTTACTTTCATGATGCTACAGGCACACGATGATGCCGTGGAAACCTTTGTTTTAATAAATAAATAAATAATGAACTATACATATGTGCCTTCCCAGCTACTTTTCGAAGGAAGATGACCATGGCAGACAGACAAGCCTGTTTCGCTAATAGCTTTATAAAATTCATTCCTGGCAGAGACATACAATTAGTTTATTCAAAATTTAATTAGGCTATTCTACTGATATAATCCTTTGTATGCTGTACTGTATCTGATCCTGAAAAATGTATTTTTTCAGGCCTTGCAGTATGTTTGCAAGCAGTTTGCACCATCGGAGCACATTTGGTGAGGACAAGATTTGGTGACATTGTAGCGTAAGCCGGTGCATTGTCATTGATTTGGTCTATAGGAATCCTTAAAATCTAGAGGTAATCCTTTGAATTATTTTTTTTTTATTACTTATGACATCAGCACGGAACATGAAATTTCCTGCTAAACAAGTTGTTAGCTTTATTAGTTTTAGATACCATGTTTCTTAGTAACATTTACTATTTAAGAGCTACACGACCCATATCTAAAATGAAAATACCAATATTTTATTTTTCAAAAAGTTCAGGTTCGATGCCTGGACTGTCTACACGTATTTTTGTATATTCTGATAGTCCATGACGTGAGGAATCTAAAAAAAAAATTTTTACGTCAAGGTTTGGACCACCCTGTATATTATGGTTTCTAAAATCTTCATACCGACCCATTTGGATTGATCAACCTGTATTAGGGTGTTTCACTTTTGTATGGGCAAAAAAAATTGTGATATTTTCCCTGACTTTGCTCACGCACTAAGTTTCTCTGATATAAAAATGATATACATATATAAAATTTTATTGAGATTGGACAACGTTTAAAGGTTACACACTTTTGAAAGTAAAGCCAAAGCCCTATACATTACGAAAAAAATTACTTTGTTATAAATTAATCAAATATAATGAACCAACACTAAAAAAGAATGCACAAGTCGAATTTAATGTCATATATAAAAAATCAGAACTTATTCTTTGGAAGTAGGTATAAATTCTAAAAAATATTTATAGGGCACTTTTATGAAAACCTAATTCCCAGTGTTTTACTACATACATAACTATAATAGATTAGTGTACTATATGTAAACATCCAATTATGGCCTAAAATTAAGTAAAAAACCGGGATCTAGGTTACTTTATAAATAATACCATATTAAGGTTAAAGTAAATTCACACACATGCTTAAAGAATAAAATCCTTTTTTTAACCGACTTCAAAAAAAGGAGGAGGTTCTCAATTCGACTGAATTTTTTTTTTTTTTTTTGTTGTATGTATGTTACCTGATATCTCCGAGAATAGTGAACCGATTCTAAAATTTCTTTTTGTGATCGGACGTGTATTACCCCGAGATGGTCCCATTGGCACCAAGTTGGGGTCTGATGATGGGATCCTGGAGAAATCGAGGGATCTCTTCAAATGTTATAGGTACATGTATGGCGCTTTTGGTAATTTTCATTCATTTACAAGAATTTGCATTCAGAAAGTAGGATTTGAGGAAACCAATGATGGAAACAGATCGGGGATCTTTGAGAAATCGGTTGAAATCGGTTTTTTAATTTTTTAATTTGGTGATTATTATTTTTATATTTGACGATAGAATCTACTTTCCCAAGTAATTTTAGTGTTGGTTCATTATTTTTTATGAATTTATAACAAAGTATTTTTTTTCGTAATGTATGGGGCTTTGGCTCCACTTTCAAAAGTGTGCAACCTCTAAACGTTATCCAATCACAATAAAATTTTAAATATATCATTTTTATATCAGAGAAACTTAGGGCGTGAGCAAAGTCAGAGAAAATTTTACAATTTTGAAAAATTAAACACCCTAACCTGTATGTATATACTATTGTGCCAATATAATAAGTCTATTCTACTGATAAAATCCTTTGTATGCTGTACTGTATCTGATCCTGAAACATGTATTTTTTCAGGCCTTGCAGTATGTTTGCAAGCAGTTGGCACCATCGGAGCACATTTGGTGAGGACAAGATTTGGTGACAGTGTAGCCGGTAAGCAGGTACATTGTTGGTCTAAACATTTTGTACCTTTACTATACAGGGTAGCTCATTATCATAGTAGGTGCCCGATTGAACACCTCAAAAACAAGTTATGACGCCGTTGATGACCTAAAAGCAGCCATAGAGTCAATTTTAACGCAAATTCACTACATCGAGAAACAAAATGCAATAGTAAGATCGTTACCTATAATGTGTTGAATATTGTATTCACAAAGCCACCAATCTCCGCCGTCTCCATACTAAATTATGTGAAAACAATTCATTTTAGACATCATGTTTCATAGAGACATTTACGGCTTGAGACCTACACAATCGATATTGAAATAGAAATTGTGTAAGTTTATTTTTTCAAAACAACCGGGTTCTATTCTCCGGCTGGGTACAGGTATTTTTTTTTTCAAATTTATGAATGCAGTTTTAGTTTTAATCAAAATCGTTGACGTGGTTTCTAAGAACATATTATCTTCGTATGTCTTATAGTATCAGACATTCCCATACTCATCGATTCGAATAAGCCACCCTATATAGTACAGACAATTCTTATGCTTAGGTACTCTTTTGTTTTTCTCTTTTAAGTTATTTTCGTCTATTTCAGGAGCCTTTCCAAACTCACCGAGGAACACGTTAATATAAACAAAATAAGAAGATGAGACAAAGTGTCGCAACTACCTGCGATCAGTCTGACCATTTTATTGCCACAGGACCGTTGCCTGATTACTCCTGTCTGTGTCTATATTTACATTTATACAACCAAGCTAAATTAGTACATTACGACACGAGTGCGAAAAACATGAAATTCGAAACAAGTGGCAATGTTTTATATCGACACGCGTCTCGTACGACGTTTTTTAGTGCAGATGGCCCTCCGAAGTTTTGGACCTGACGTAAAATGACACACTTCTCGCACTAGAACCTAAAAAAGGCAAAATCTGTACTAAAAAAAAAACTAAGTAAATATGTTAAGCTATGAAATATGTTAAACTGTATGTAAAATTTCACACAAATAATATTGTTATATTTGTTAGAAAAATAATAAAATTTTAGGTGATATCTGCACGTATCGGTGTCAGCTATGTACACGAGCTACGATTACATACCCTATCTTAATTTTTTCATGCATACTTTATTTTAATCCATCCAACGTCCGAGGTGGGGATCAAAACCACGTGCTTTTCGTGGCTGATGCCTGCACCCCTCAGCCACTCGGTCTTAGCAACCACCAGTAAATTTTTTCGGGTACATGCAATCCCTTACAAGGCTAGGCGCCTCTCTAAGGGTGTATCCAGACCAAAAGAGCATTCGCTGTTCTGTCCCCCGCTCTACGAAATCAACCAATCACGTTTTGTGTAATAATCGATTTTCGTAGAGTGGGAGGTTAGAATAGCGAATGTTCGCTTGGTTTGAATGCACCTTTAGGGCAAGCAATACATGCCTGCACCTCCTATTAGAATACTTTACAGTTTTCTAGAATAGCTAGGGAGAGCTGATGCTGCTATCTATTGAACGTATTGTGAAAACAAACGCTACGCTACGCGTACCGTATTATCAAATTATTTAGTAACTAAATATTTTGATTAGGTAGTGCTTTTATTTAGTTAATGATAATGAATAATTTGATTTGTATTTTCACAATACGTTCAATAGAACATAATTATGCTCTTTAAAATGTGGTTTATGACGTTAGTGTACGTATAACGTATATTTTTTAACGACAAATTTGTGTCAGTGCACATGGGACACCCTTTCCATGTGCACTGACACATTTGTTCAGGTATTTGCCTTGCTTGACTCAGTTTTGCACCGAACTACAAATCTCCAGCTCCAATGATCTCCTGAAATAGACGCCATTTCACCATAATGACAGGTGTCACAGGTGTGACATTTGTAAAATATCACTTTTACTGCCGTCATCACAGGCCACCGTAGGTTACGACTACCGCTTACTATTGGATAGTCTATGTGCGTGTTTGCTACCTACGCGCCTACATGGAATTATGAAAACTTGCTTATATCGTTAATCAGCTATTTTTTTTTTTTCGAAGGACGTGACAATTATCAAAAGGTTTAGAAGAATTTTCGTTGATTCTTGACACGAGTGAGAATTTCTCTACATTCTCGTGTTTCTTCAGACAATTGTAATTTTACTCCGCAAAAAACCGGCCAAGTGCGAGTCGGACTCGCGCGCGAAGGGGTCCGTACCATAATCATTAAATAAATACCTACAGTTAAATCAACTTATCTCAAAAAACTATAATAGATAATTTAATCAAACCAAAAATCGTTGATAGAGTTTATAAATATGCATAACATATTTTTTTTAGAATTGTATACCACGTAGTTTAAAAAATATAGGGGGGGACACATTTTTCAGACTTTGACAGCTGATATCTCGAAATCGGTTCGCTTAAATAAAAATGTGACACATAAACCTACATTATCATTTTCAAAGACCTTTCTATTGATACCTCATACGCTTATATACTTACAACTAAAAAAAAATCTATCCCTCAGTTACATGCATGGAGTATGGAGGGCCCCAACCCCAATTATTTTTTTTACAATTATCATAATTTTGTAGCGGTCCATACAACACATATTCTTACCAAATTTCATCACTGTAGCATCTATAGTTTCCGAGTAAATCGGCTGTGACAGACGGACATGACGAATCTATAAGGGTTCCGTTTTTGCCATTTTGGCTACGGAACCCTAAAAAGTAACTTTCTACTGATGTATTAAAGATTTTGCAATACATTTTACGTTGGTGGCAAACAGACACACAGCCCGTCCTACTGATGCCTATTAATGAAACCATAAGTAATGTGTGTGTATGTATACCTACACCTGAAAAAGCGTTGAAAATTATCATCAGCATTTCAGAGAGCACTGACAAGAGATGCCACAAGGCGACTAGTTAGCAGGACAAGCTCTGCAAGCACTTGTGTAAAAATATTATTCAAAGAAAATTGTAGGTATCATGTCACAATATTTTTTATCATTTATATCTTACATTCGTTTCTTATTTCTACTTGTTCAATCAGTACTATAATGTAAGTGCAATTAATCATAAATATCATCACATACTACACTATAATAGTGTAACATGTTGGCAATAGAGTTGAAATACACGGTGCTCGCGAGCATTGCGAAAGATTTTAACTATGCATTCTAGACATCAAAATGAACAAAAAATATTATGAGACCTTCACGGCAAGCACATCATGGGCGCGGGACGACAAAAACTGCGACATAGAGTTTTCTCGAGCTATGTCACGAATTGGTAGCACAACATGCGCGCGAGATAACGCTGACTCGCGATGATCTATCAAAGCGACATAATTATTTCGCTTGAAAGTCCCACGCGATATATCCTCAAAATTCGTAGCATAAGTGTACCTTGAGCGATAAAATACATTGCGTTTTAATGTCAAAATGCGACAAATTGTCTTCGAGATGTGAAGGTGGCGAGAAAGTCGAGAAACACATAAACTTCGTTACGGATTGCAAATTTAGGCTATCAGTCGAATTATTATTGTAGCTATGAGCTATGTATTGGTAGTTATGAATAATCTGTTTTAGTATATGCGTTCTAAGGCATTATTTAATGTTTTAATATTAACAAACTTCGTTTCATTACCGACCCTACAGTCGATACCGTAAGGTCTGAAGACCCATGGAGGTTCAATAGAGAATCAAATGCTAGTAATATTTTCAAAAGTAGCGGTGTAAAGAAGAAGTATTAACGTACCTACCAATGCTAATGGCTATTGAATAGAAGTATCTAAGGGACAGATACATAATTGTATTAATTGTGATAGCAATGTTCGGTGTAGTATACCGTACAACTACGCAGCTATATTTTACAAGTACAATATAATTAAGAAAAGCGGCATTTGTACACATAATCTATATAGGAAAAGGTAGATCAGCCTCTATTAATTCACGGCTGCATGGGCATTGTCCTTTCCTTAGCCTATGTGCATGGACGCATTAGGAGGTTAATATATACCCATAATCGGGAGTAGTGTGTCCACTATGATGATGCTGCTGCCCATCATAGTGGACACACTACTCACACTACTACCCATTGATATTAAATAGTCAATGACACTTCAATCCTTTAACCGACTCTTACGACACCAACGGGAAGAGTTGGGGTGGTGACAAATGTAATCTTACTACCGTTTCCACACGGCTGATAACTAGTATTTTAAACAAATAAAAATATATATAATAAATAATCTAGTATGTATTTATTAAAAAATATATATTTATTATAACATGTATTAAATAATCAATGTAACAAATATTTGTATCGTAAAGAACAGTTGAGCCAAACAAGTTTACAATCACAAATATATTAATAATTTAATTAGATAATAGACGCCTGTAATTTCTGCTCTATTGTAGACGATCGTCTGAATTGAATGGGCACTTTTATACTTTGCCGCGGAAGTTCGCGTCCACGGTGTTATATTTCTTCCACTATGTGAAATGTGATTTACTAACATAAATTGTAATAACATGAAACCTCATAAATATAGTGAAAAAATATCATACACCCATGGGCTCTAACTTCAACGATATGCTTTAAAACCACCCAACCAAACGCAGGCTGCGCCACGAGCTCGGGCGCCAAGCGTACTCTTGTTCACGACGAGCTGCAGAGCGCGACCCAGCAGCCGCCTTCAAGGCTGTTGTGGAATCCGATTTGCTGAATGCGAACCTTTTTCTTCAGTTTGCGCCATATCTTTAAACAGTATGAATAATTGATAAATACCATGCTTTATTGACAGCTCCGCAAAAATAACCTGCAGATCGAATAAATAATCGTAGTATGATTTTTACTATACATAATACTATCAGACGCGATGTATGGAACTTAAGGTGTTACTTTTCTTGACCATACTTGACCTTAATGATTAAGTTGGTATATGGAGGATAATATATCCGATATATCAACTACTTTTAGGTCATAGGTATATTGTTTTGGAACCTGGAGGATGGATTAAGGAGGCGAGTATCGGGTACGAAAACGAAACCCTCATATTTCCATTATAAACTTAAATGATTTGTACAAGCTTTCATCGAAATACCTGCTAGTAATTCGAAGACCCGATATATTTATTTTTGGAGTTTGACCCAATATAGGTACTTCATCTTTTCCGGATCCACATTCTCCCTCTGGAAACTATGGGTTTAGTTTAACGACATTTTGCTTTGTATTATTATTGGGCTCCGATGACTGAAATATAATTCATAACATACATTTTTATTAAAGAACTATGAACATGAATTTCAAAAAATATACGGTTTAAATGTAAATAATCGTAACTAACATCCACAGTACCTAAGTAACGTATACAGAGTATAAAAGGCTATAATTAACTTAAATTTTACGTTCATGAGCCATTTAAAATATCGCCACCAAACACAATCTACAAATGTCATGCGACAGATTATTATTATGACACTTTGACATTTTCTTATTAAAATGTCCTATCTCTTTAATCTTTATACTACGTGAACGAGACAAAGTTATCGTAACTAGAGATGTTTTATTTTTAAAGCTTGCTGTTCAATCATCATTCAACATTATTTATACCGATTCAGTGTTGCTAGGAAAGAAAAGTTAGTCCCACACATAAATGGCAATACTTGTTATGTCGCCCGCGGGATGACTCTTTCGCATGGAACTTATTTCTCGAGCTGTTAACTTGTGCTACCAAAATCGAGAAAATGGCGGCTAGAAATATAAATTTGACAGCCGCGACATGGGTTTGTCGCAGCGCGAGCTATCTCGCGCTCAATGATGTGCTGACCGGGCTTATGTCAAACTCCACAAAAAACTTTTTTTTTTCTTTTTTGTTAGACTTTTTGAATACTTTTTATCATAACAACAATTTGCTAAAATTAACCTTTAAATTATTTTATTTGGGACAGGTTTTTTCGACAAATCTATTCTTATTTCTTGATTGTCAGGCAAAAGACGTGGTAATATTAGAACACATTGTGGTACCATTGTAAACTAAAAGAAGTTTTATTACGAGTTACGTCGAACAACTTATTTCAAAAAAATTAGCTCTGGAACCAAGCCGAATCCAGGAAATTCTATATAACATGAAAGACTCTAAATATGCTCAGGAATTCAGCATTAAAATCTTTCGGAATGCTCACGAGCACCGTGTATATCCGTATTATGATATCCATTCGATATTTATGGGAAAATACTTTGCATGTTGTCTACTACTGATTAGGTAGGGTTAGTTGTGGAACATTGACACAAACGGACACAATGAAACTTTGCGATATCTCGGAAACCTGACCTTAACAGCTAGCCCCGTCTATCAAACAAGGACAAGCTTAGGGACCCTCCACAACTCCCCAGGGTGCGAGCGACGATCGCAGAAGGAGCACGTCGCTACATGCTTCAAAGCGAATTGAACCAGGAAAAGTAACAATTTTTATTTATATTTCGTAATTTTTTGCAAGAATACAGATAATAGTTTGGTAGTATTTATATTTTTGTCGTATTGTATATATATTCAAGTTTATCTAAGGCTAAAAACTTTTAAAATTAGCTCAAGGTTTGGCCTCGTTTTTTTATTTAGTTTAAAATAATACCCTGGTGTCTCACAATGAAACATTTTTATGTAATGTACAATGAAACAGGTCCATGTTTCGTTGTGTACTGTATAGTTTTATTGTACACCGAATGTGAAATTGCAAAAGATTACTATTCTATGAGACTGTTCATTTAAACATGTTTCATGTTTAGCACCTCATTATCAACCTATTAAGGCCCAGTTGTATAACCTAGGGTTAAACACTGACCAGTAGCTAGAGTGACAAATTTTATATGTACAATAAAATGGTCACTTTAGCTCCTGCTGGTGAATACCTGGTTATGTGGCTAAACCCGGGTGGTACAAGAGAGTCTAAGTAGTACATTTTTAATATTTTTTGGTGACTATTATAATTATATTATATATTATAAAATTATATATTAATTATTTCGTTAAATGATATGCGTAGTAATAGTGGTCATAAAACATATTTTTTACCTTTTAAAACATTCTGTTTCTACATATTGTATTAATATGTCATTGTTTTCATTAAATTTTTCGATTGCTGAATGCGCCAATGACTTAAAGATTTGTTAATAAATTAATCTTCCCAAGAATCAGTACTTTTTACTAAGAACAACGACATAATATATAATAACCTATTTGGCTACTGTTTATGTAACTCTGTTTCAATGTTGGCTACCCGTGATATTTTTTGTTTACAATGAAACAGCTCACGGTGTTTCACTGAACACTATTTATTTGTACACATTTAAACAATACACTTTTTTCAAAAACATTTTAAGAATATATACGAAATTTTCAGAATTAGACGTACTTTTTTTACACACCATAAAGAATAATGACTATTAGTATATTATATAGCAAAATATACGATTTTTAACTTTCAAATTGGCAGAGATAGGACAGTTTAAAAAGTTGAATGTTTCATTGATGGCACTAGTTTAAGTAATATGTTTAACAATAAAACATACGTACACAATAAAACAACATGATATTTATGTTGTCACAAAGTGTATGATATCTATCGTGGAGATGCCCAGGACCCTCCCGCGTTTAACAGGGTTGCAGTCATACTACGAGGACACATAAAACATAACTTTTTTTGAAATATGTCCCAGTTATCGACGATATTGTTAAGTTACAATGAAACTTGGGTTGTATACAATGAAACAGTCTATCGAATTCATGTATCTTTCAGTGGTCTTATTAATCATATAAAAAATTGAATCCTACTAAACTAAACCTACTCCAGCCTACCGTTATTATTAACTTTCCTTAATTTTGTATTCATTGCAAGCGTACTTATATATATGTTTCATATAACACAGTTCCAATGTTGGTTAAGTCTGTTTCATAGTTCATTGGATTTATTACATCTGTTTCAATGTAAAAAATCAGGTGTTTCATTGAATACATGCACGAGGACACAATGAAACAAATCTCATTTTTTGTTTAAAGTTGTATAACACATAATATACTATTGAAAATAAGTAGAAACCAAGAATGCGATTCGATAGCCAACTAAATTGTTTATCTTCGAACACAATATCTCGCTCGTAACTTCAAAAACACCAGAGATACAATGGTTTGAAATTTAGTTGTGTCATTGATCCACAACTTACCCTACATTATACTGAACAAAGTAAGTAAATAGATATTGCAGGAGCTTTAACTTACACGGGCTCATACTCATAATCTCATAAAGATTAAAACGCCAAAATTAATAGAGAATCAACATATTTATTATAGTCAATATAATATTAATAAGAAATTTACCCTCAGCTTGGGTAGTAGATAAATAATTAAGTAACTAAAACACCTTAATGAGTTGTAAGTCTACTCTTAAGTTATAGTCGAGTTAATAAATAATTATTAATTACATATTAGGTCATTCATTACCTATGAATTTGGCGTTTTTTATGGAGAATTTTGTGAAATGGTAGATTACAGGCCAAGGCCGTTTAAGTGGGAAATGTATCTAATGAAGTGTAATTGTAGACAAACATGTTTGCCAGTAATATTAGTCACTTCTAAGGCGTGTTTTGTATACAAATCTCTATTTCATAAAACAAGGTACTATCATACGTTTATTTATACCTATTTCAACCATATGAACCGGCAGCATATGGCAAGAGTTGTTTTCAATTAAGGGGGAAAAACGATTATTAGTGTGATAAAACCTTTGTTACACACACACAGTACACTGTTGAAAACAAAGAATTATTTAATTTTCTCTTTAGACAATTAAATTAGGAATCAACTGAAGTCTATGACCAAAAACACGAATTTCATAGGTAATGACCCAATATTAATACAAAATGTGTAATCACTAATCACAGTAAGTACAAAAATACCTATCATAGTGGCTAGGTTTCATGACATTCATTCATTCATGCTTATTGATTTAGAAAGAATGATAAATCTACAAAAACTCTAATTTAACATGAAAGTAATAACATTTTGAAATTCTCTCAATACCATGAGTGCATGTATGACTACTAATAATAAATTGACAATATCAGTCCTAATTCTTCAATTAAATAATCTTGACTTAAAAATGTAATATCATAATTAACTTAATTTCATAACTTGCATCTTTCATTTAGAAAATATGAAACATATGGAAAAGTTGAAGCATTTTATGGTATGTAGGTATGCTTTCCATAGATTACCGTTAATTGACTGACATACATTTAGTAATTTTAGTATACTACCTATTATTATTAATCTCCTTCAGGATGTCATTTTGTTTAGTTATTTTTTCATGCATGTAGCATTGTCTTTTCACTTCTACTTTTTCTGTCAGCATTTTATTTCATCACTTGCGGCGTTGGGGTAATATTTCTGGATTATTTTGTTTCATTGTCGTCAGCTAGAATATTAAAATAACTAGTTAATAATCTGTATCAATATTGAGTATTATTTACCTACATTAGAATATATTATTTAGCGAATTTATTTACCAATTTGATAAACAACTGGCATCATTTCCACTACCTTCTGGTTCCTGTCTTGAGTTAAGTTGTATTGTGGACAGTAAGCAACAATACACAGGGTGGCCAAAAAAGAAATGCATAACCCATAACCATTGCCAGTGAGGTTTTGGGACGCAGAGTAGATGGCCTAGCCGATTTGTTTGGAAATTAATTTAGGTTGAGGAACCTGTAGTACCTAGTAAGTAAGTAGTACTTAATAGTAGCACCTTTGTTAGTAGTTTATTTTAATTAAAAATAATGATTGAGACTTCTAAAACTGTCAAAAAGCCCCTTGGGGGTCTATTATGAATCCCAAAAGCTCACAGACAACAGAAATACACTATGTAAAACAACCGACCAATGAACAAATATTTGTGATAAACAAACAGAAAAATGTTCTCGCAGGGATTCTAGCTTAAACTTCCAGCTTTCTAGGCAGGGTCCCTATCACTTAAGCTACAGAGGTTGACAAAAATAATAAATAAATGGTGAAGGTAAAAAAAGGTAAACGAATAACTATTATAGTTTTACCATAAAGTATGAGTGATCCGTCAGGATATATTACAGGCCAAGCCATGTGAGTGGCCATCAGTTCTTCAGGCATTTTGTCCAGCCCACTTGCACTCTGAGATTTTCTGAGCTACGTCGGTGACTTTAGTTTCACGGATATCTTCATTCATAATTCGATCTCATGGAGAAACTCCCAAGCATTGCCCGATCCATCGCTCGTTGAGTGTGTTTACAAAAGACTACTACACTGATACACTAGTCTTACTAGAGAGAACGTACTAGCTTTTGAATCAACGTGTAATTATTAGTATTCTCACTAAAACCTAATGAACATATAATTATTATATAAAAAAAACCCACGATACTGCTTATCGGCCACTTCAAGCAGCCCGACAAAATTGTCAAGTTAACTTGAAATTTGATCCATTTGATGGTGTGATAAAAATTATATTAGACGTCAGATTACCCGGTCAAGAATTCACGAGTATCGATGAGATCTGTCACTCAAAGTAAACGCCGCCAATTTCAAAATTATGGTACTAAAAGTTAAATTTTTAACAAAAATACAATTTGTTTTAGTTGTCAACGGTAAATATGCGATCATCATAAGCTCCTGCGAGGCCCCAATCGAACCAAAATCGTCTAAAACTTTAATAAAGCACAATTATAGTTGATGCTAAATTGTCACTGTCAAATTGTCCGCACGATTACTGTATCTGTGCCCGCAACCATGTTGTGACCTTCACTGAATGTCGTCATAATGTAGAGAACTGGATAGACAATGACAATTTGGTAAACGATATAACCATCATAAGCCCCCTGAATTTCGAGCATCTCTCTCTGTCACTCTAATGAAGTCTTCGTCGGAATGATAGAGACAGAAACCCGATATAGGTATATACGATAACCCCCTCAAACGGCCGCCAACATTTACTCCGCAATTCATTCGAGTTCAAAACTAAATTGTAATGTTTAGTTCCGACAAGGTGTGTTACACGGCTGGGATATTCTAAAACACTTTTTAGTACCTACCATATCCACATAGACTGCTCATATTATATATTTAGTGTCGCATGCTGATCACTCAAATTAAACGACCAATCGCCCACATACAAAAAAAAAACTTTTTTTTTCTTCCGCTATTTCCTAAGCAGAAATATCATAATATGATATCGATTAACCCCTTTATTCATAAACGCCTCCTGACTTAGCAAGCCGCTAAGTATTGTTTGTCTCTTTCGGTCTTATCAATATGAAAATAAGACCGAAAGGGACAAACAATTCTTAGCGACTCGCTAAGTTTAGAGACATTTATGAATAAGGGGTTAGGGTTAGTCTTTAACAGATCACCACTAAGGTTACATTCTGTATACCTCGAGTTTTCTCTGGTTGTAAATCTTAGGTTATGTTACGGTTCATTTCCTTTCCTGTCGGCACTCTTTTGTTTCCGTACAAGGGTCTATTTCTCAAAAGTTTGTAACTTGTAATACATGCGGAAGTCTTTGTCTAAATAATGGTATTAAAGGGAGACGAAAATGTATTACAAGTTATAAGTTTTTGAGAAATGAACCCAAAGGGCCTGTTTATCAAAATCTTGTAACTTGTAATACAAGCGGAAGTCCTTATCTAATTAATGGCGATAAAAAGAGACTTCCACTTGTATTACAAGTTACAGGCTTATGTGAAATAGACCCCAGAACTTTTCAAGATAAGCTGCTCGTTACACACAACTTTGCAGAAAATAGTAATGATTGAATTTATCTGAACACTATAAAAAGGCTAAATAACAGTTATTAAAATTTCATTTCAAGAATCGCCCAGCTCGGTTCCACTTGGACAATTAACAAAGGCCGCAGTTTTATGTTTTGACCATTTGTCACCAAACCGAGTGCATACAGAATGAGCTCCGGCCACAATGGACTCATGAATCATTCATTGAAATTCATAACCAACTTCAAAATAAGGAGGAGGATCTCAATTCGACTGATTTTTTTTTGTTGTATGTATGTTAAATAAATAAATAAATATCTTGGGACATCTTACACAAATCGACCTAGTCCCACGGTAAGCTCAATTAAGACTTGTGATGTGGGTACCAAGCGACGATATATATAATAGATGTTACCTGCCCGATATCTCCGAGAATCGTGAACCGATTTAATTTTTTTGTTTGATCGATTGTGTATAATCCCGAGATGGTCCACCAAGGCGACGAGGTAGGCATTGGCACCAAGTTGGGGTCTGAAGATGGGTTTTTGGAGGAATCGAGGGATCTCTTTAAATGTTATAGGTAGACCCCCGGCATTGCGGTATCGGTGCAAGGAGGAAAGTCTTGGTACCGTACTTGGTACCGCTGGAAGAAATGTATAGTATTTGTTTATGAATAAGAGGGTAACCCCTTATTCATAAACGTCTCGATCGATTCAAATGCTTCATAGGCCACGAACAAGTACACATACAAGTACACGTATGGCGCTTTTGGTCATTTTCATTGATGTACAAGAATTATAAATATTAGATGTCATATACCAAAGAAAAACGACCAAGATCACCTATGTCCGAGGTGGGGGTGGCGCCTAGCCTTGTAAGAGATTGCATATACCCGAGAAATTTGACCGGTGGTTGCTAAGACCGAGTGGCCGAGGGGTACAGGCATCAGCCGCGAAAGCTGAGTACGTGGGTTCGTTCCCCACCTCGGACATAGGTGATCTTGGTCGTTTTTATTTGGTATATGACATCTAATATTTATAATTTATATAGTATTAAGTAGTGTGACTACTGGAGAAAAATTAAAAGTACAAATCAAAATATTTAGTTAACCCATTCAATGCCGAAGACGCGAATTCGCGTCCTGTGTATGCGTAAACGTGATACCGAGGACGCAAATTCGCGTCCTCGAGTTATTTTTTTTTTTTTGCTAGAAATCAACTGTACTTAAAAGCCGATACCAAAATGTTATTTTATTTAGGAAGGATAATATTATACCGTCGCTGGTTTCTGGATTTAGTGCATTTTTAATTTTCATAATTCTTATCTCGGATGCCGAAGACGCGAATTCGCGCCCTGTGTATGCGTAAACGTGATACCGAGGACGCAAATTCGCGTCCTCAGGTTATTTATTTTTTTTGCTAGAAATCAACTGTACTTAAAAGCCGATACCAAAATGTTATTTTATTTATGAAGGATAATATTATACCGTCGCTGGTTTCTGGTTTTAGTGCATTTGTAATTTTTATAATTCTTATCTCGGATGCCGAAGACGCGAATTCGCGACCTGTGTATGCGTAAACGTGATACCGAGGACGCAAATTCGCGTCCTCGAGTTTTTTTTTTTGCTTGAAATCAACTGTACTTAAAATGGGATACCAAAATGTTATTTATGAAGGATAATATTACCTATACTGTAGCTGGTTTCTGGATTTAATGAAATTGTAATTTTTTATAATTCTTGTCTCGGGTGCGGAAGACACGAAGTCGCGATGTTGCTAGAAAAACAATTATTTAAAAAAGCTTTTCCCGAGGTGATTTTTAAGACAAATTGTATACAATTACCGGTTATTAAAACAGACACATTTGTAATACTCAACATTTTCATTTCGGGTGAACCGGAGGCGGATTCCCGTCCCATTGTGTTTATAGGTAAATGTCTTTTACCTATTATCGTAAGTAATTTAATCATGTGTTATATACTTACATTACAAGGGATTGAGACAATTAATAATATAAATTACTACAATTATTTAGATACGCAGTCGTGTTTACGTCCAGGGGTACTAAACATTTTCGACTGTATATTTAGCTATAATAAAACGGGTTGCATTTGATATTTAAAGTGCGAACGAAATAATCAAATAAGATGAGAATTTCTTTTTATCTACTATATACTAGGTATTGTAATTACTTAGTTACGAATAAAAAAATACTACAAACAATATGGTACAGTCACTTGCGAGTTCATAAATACGCGATCCCCTACTTTTAATCTCCCGATGGCTAATCCCCACTGCAACCCCAGGTAAACCGTAAAGGATTGCAAATGGACTCACCTCATTAGCAACTTTATTATCTTAGAGTTCGCAATTTCTTTCCTCCTATATTTTGTAGTTTGCGTTAAAAATAAATATAAAAATAAAATAATATATGCACGTATTATAAAAGATAACTATATATATATATATAAACAAAAGTTTGCGAACCACTGTTTTTTTTTAATATTGATACTAATTTACAAAAACATGTCCTTTTATTAGTCTAATAAAATAAGTGTATAATTATTAACAATATATTTACCTATTACCTATCTCTATCTATTATTGGGTCATTTTAGATGTTTTTTCGATGTTACTTTATTTTTCAATTTCGAAAACTGGAATGAGAATTTTATACAGAATTGCGAGCACGTTCGATCCCAATAAGAAAAAAAAAGTCCTCTCATCTTTTTTCCACTTAGTTACGATTTTTCCATAGACTTTCACGTCCGTAACTCAGTGGAAGTAGCAATATGTATGAAAATTATGAGACACTTTTTTTTTCATTATTGGGATCGAAGGTATAAAACACATGCGATTTCTGAAATTGGAAAAAAAAAACAAAAGAAAACAATATAAAATGACCCTATTACTAACTGAACTGATAACTACTTCACAAAAAAATATAAAAAAACTTACCATTTTTGTCCATTATCTAAACACTTGCTTTTAACACTTTCTTTATTATAATCTAACTATACAATAAAAAAAACATATATGCGGCTCAGTCTACGGCTGTCACGTCTATACTGAATACTTTTTCGACAAAAACTGTTTTTAGACGCAAAAACATCACTTACGATGCCGAAAACGCGAATTAGCGTCCTTCAAGTGTGAAATAACCTAATGCCGCAGACGCGAATTCGCGTCCTTCAAGTGTGATATATAACCTAATGCCGCGGACGCGAATTCGCGTCCGTTGAAATGTTAACGTGATGCCGTGGACGCGAATTCGCGTCGTCGCGTAGAAGGCGGCGGCACTGCGTGATGATTAAAAATATGAGGCGTCGGCAATGAATGGGTTAATAAATAATTTGATTTGTGTTTTCGCAATACGTTCAATTGATGTACAAGAATTTGCATTCAGAAAGTAGGATTTGATGATAGGAAACCAATGATGGAAACCACACATGATAGGATCTTGGAGAAATCGGTTGAAGTTGGTTGTTTTTACATGTTTAATTTGGTGATTATTGCCCGATTCAAATATCGGTTGCCAATGACCATGTCAACTTAAAATCATGTCCGAAGATATTTTCGATTGTATTGATATTAGTAGCCGCGAGAAGGCTCGTGTCAAACACAAGATGTGCTAGCACCCAGAATTCATACTAACTTAAGACGAGGAAAGAGTAGAATTCATTTTTGTTTTATTCAGTTTTCTTAATAATACCACCTACTTATTTATTTATTTATTTATTTAACCTTTATTGCACAAAAGAAAAATCTTGACGTGCAAAAGGCGGACTTAATGCCACGACCTTGAATTTATTTAGTTTGAATCCGACCTTAATAAAAATCGGTATCTTAGGATCCAAGGCACAGACGTCACGGTAGTAGCCAAAATTCAAATAAAGTGAAGATCTGCTTAGAATGTTTTTTTTAGCAAGGAGGGTACTTTATACTTGATAGTTTTTGAAAACATAAACATGGCATATGTCGGAATAAACATCCTTGGTATAAGCTTTCAAAGTTATCATACTGCTTGACACTTGGACGCGTTAACTAAAAGTGCAAAATTTACCCGTCCCTTTAAAATTGATTATCTACGTGAGTAGTTTAGTGATAGCCATAATTATTTAACTGGAGGTACATAAGGGTATGTTCTATCATTTTTAATAACATTTTATTATTTTCTCTGCCGTGTTTTTCTTATAATATTTATTTTACGCGAGCCATTAAAACAATCAACGACGATTTCGATTTGAAAGATATTTCGAAGCTTTTAGTTTAGAAACCCTTCGAGTGCCTTAATGATTCATATATCGTTTTGTAGCCTAAAATGTGCTTTATCGTGGGCAAGTGATCATTCTACCGAAGATTGCCGAAGGTCTTGGCGGTAGCCTTTTTACGAAATTGAAATTTATGGACAAATAAGTGTAATTATTTTTATGTTTTGTTTTAATCCTATAGTGTGGTATCATTGCATAGGTCTCTTAAAAATAATAAGGGTCTCAAAAGAAAGTTTTTATCAAATGTAAATATTTTCCGAGATAACCGCCCAAAATAAAAATAAATGAGTTCCCCCCTCTAACTTTTGATCCGTGGGTTCAAACAATATGAGAAAAAAACATTAATAGTGGGCTTATAGAAAACTTTAAAATAAAACTATTTCGAACGTACCTAATCGGCCCTACCGTTTTTTAATAACTACGGAACCCTATACTGAGCATGGACCAACATGCTCTTGGCCGGTATTTTTTGATCTTTGGCTTCAATTAGCTAAAGCTTCTAATGCTGGAAAAAAATAGGTATTCACGGTTCTGCGTTCATAGAATATTCTATTTTGCCCGTAGATGATGAGATGAGATGACGGGGAAGAGGCCGCAGAGGCAAAAGACAAAGATATAAATTATTTTAGGCAACATAATACCCCCAAAATTTCAAGAATAACAAGTAACACTGATTAGCTCAATAGATTTTTGCTGACACCCGATCCATACATAACTGGTTTACAAACTTTACCTCAAAAAAAAAGAAGGGTTCTTTATCTAAAGACTGTATTTCACTTAAATTCTATCATTTCGTGCAAATTGGGAGAATTTGGGAGAATTTTTTATTTTAATTTTTTTGTTGTGGCAATGGTAAGACTTACGAAAAAGAAACATTAATCTATAATACATTTTCAATTGGACGCAAAATTGACCAATTTATGAACAAAAGATTTTCCGAAAGGAATGGTAATGACGTATAGAATATGGGAATGAAAATGCGATGTTGGTAATGATAGGTCAAAAAAAGAAATAACGTAGTCGAAAGTTTAAGTTTGAATTTTGAAATCTTTTAATGAATAACTTGTTATATTTGGAATATACCTACTGAAAATGTAGTTTTGAATATTACTTGTTACTTTCAACAATCAGGTGCATGATAAAAAACGAGAATGGTAATTAACATAATATGGTGGCATTCATTACCATAAGTTTTAGTTCATTACCATTCTCTTTGGTATATTAACAGGAAATTACGGTAATAACAAGAATGGTAATGACTTTTCCTTACCTTTTGTAGATTAACTCTTTAAAAATAAATGCAATTGCAGGTCCATTCATTCACTAAGCATTCGAATAGAATATTCATTATTTAAGTATTCACAGTTCAATAAAACACTTAAAAATTAATATCAAAACAGTGCAAATGGTAATGAAAAAAAACTGTACTAAATCCAAAACTCCGCCGCGATATATTTTTTCATAAAAAAATGGCACACGTCCGTCTTGTTCACTGTTTACTAGCCGACTGAGGTGAGGATCGCGGACAGAGGGAACTTCGTATAGAATAACATTTGCAATGCCTACTGGCCAATTCCGTTGTTGCAAACTATATTTATGGTAATGAAATTATTTTCTTTACAAAAAGATTTTGCTGCGGTGGATTTAAATATTCAGTGTTAAAACTGTTAAACCACTAAACTTTCATTCCCTTATAAATACTTCATCTAAATTAAGAGGTTGAATCAAAGTAGTACATGTAATAGTTATGTAATTCGCTCTCAAATCTGTAAATCTAGGTTCTGACCGGTGATGGTAATGAGTTTTTAGCATGTTTATATTTTATTTATATATTTTATGTTGCAATAATAGAATTAATTTTAGATGCTAAGTATACCTATGAACCTCACGCAACATATAAAAAATATTTGAAATGAATTTAGGAGTTAGTTTATTTTTTATTTCAGCAAACAAGGTGGACCGATGACCTGGTGAAGGTCGCAGGAGTCCACTGGATGCGGGTGGCGCAGGACCGGTCATTGTGGCAATCTTTGGGGGAGGCCTATGTTCAGCAGTGGACGTCTTTCGGCTGATGTGATGATGATGATGATGATGAAACATATGATTTGCACGAAATGATAGAAACACCCAAATTACAGATCAAATACAATCTTAATAAAACATTACGTACTGTTTGTTAGACTTTTATTGCGACTTTTGAATTTTAAGCGCTGTTCTATGAACGCGTGACCACTGTGCAAGGGGGTTTTTCATAAAGATTTTGAGGTAGGAACAAAAAGTGAGAAGCTATCACATCTAAAATTTCTAGAAAGGTTGATACAAATCGATACCGAGAATATGAAAAGTTCTTCATACGGAATTTGAAGTCAAAATTGCAAGAAAAGTTCGCCATCTTGAAGTTAGGTCTTAAGTTTAAAACTACCGTGATAAAAATTGATAAAACGCGGCCAAACCGCGGGTAAAAGCACCATCCGCCACACTTAAATCGGTTAAGGCAAACGCGAGATAATCGCGGGAAAACATTAACACGCAGTGAATAGATAGGGGGTAGCCGCGGGTAACTGCTAGTTACATTATAAGCTATTATGGTGTAATGAATTTTCAATTTCATACTTCTTTGATTGATTGTGAGTGTGCGATGAGATTTTTGTTTTCATAATTAATTTCTAATATCCTGCCTGCTCCTCTTCGGTTATCAATGTTATCATGTAAGTACACAATGTGTTTACTGATGACAACTGGAATATTTAGGTGTGTGGTGCTCAGTAAAATAATTATGGTATTTTTATACTTCTGTGCATGCTATACCACTTAGTCGTAGAAAATGTTAAGTGCAACGTTGTATTACATGATACTTATTTTCTTTTATTCGAATACAAAAGCCTGCACCACACAAACTTTTCTTTTTGTCCAATAGTTGACTGGTAGAGAATACATTGAGGCATTAAGTCCATTTGGATTTTTTTTTGTTGTGCAATTAAGTTTAAGTAAATAAATAAATATTATTAATTCAAAAAATGCTCGTGACATCTTCAATTGCGATACTCGACCTTCGGTATCGTATGGCAACCCACGCCACTCGCAGTTTTCGATCTTTGTAATACCACTATTGCTTAAAATACTATTAAAGACATCAAACTTTAATTTAAAGTATGTTGATGCTGTCCTGCTTGCCTGTGTCATACATCAAACAACATATTTACTTATAGGTAATTGTAACGCCTGCTGTTTATGGATTGTGTAATTCCACGCAAGAGTGTAATGCAAAATGTAACTAAGTGACCAGTTTTCCGCGTGTTTATTTATTAATTGTGCAAATTTTACTGTTGTTAGTTATCTAGAACTTGAATCATAACTACCTAAATCAACTGACGATGAAATGGTTACTTTCATTACAGTTACGTGGATTTACCAGATTTGATTAGAAACATCCAGATAATATACTGGGTTATTTTTTCATCAGAACAAATACTCTAGGGGGTGTATAAGTAAGTCATAATGAACAACTTTTACTATGGGGCCGAACCTGAAATCGCGAAAAAAAATCAGCTGTTCCATAGAAATTGTCGAGTCATGGTCGTCTGAAATGTATGAAACAGCCGATTTTTTTTTCGCGATTTCAGGTTCGGCCCCATAGTAAAAGTTGTTCATTTTGACTTACTTATACACCCCCTAGAGTATTTGTACTGGTGAAAAAATAACCTTGTATGTATTATAAACTACTGCAACGATGACGTTCTGCGTTAAAATATGTAAAATAAATAATTATATTTATAATTGATATCATGGGCTTCTTACACAAATAGAGTCCTAGCGCTACACCCACGGTAGGTATACTCAATTGAGGCTTGTGTTACGGGGTGACGATATATAAATATACAGGGTGACATCAGAGACCTGATTTATAAAACTTAAGGATTTAAGGTAGTTTCCCTCCAGGGTCTGACTTATTTTTCTAACCTGTATGTATAATAATTACTTAAATACACAAAAAAGCACCATGGACAAATAACACATATTTTTGTTATAACATTACACAAATAGAGACACGCCCTAGCACAGAAATAGATTTGGATAGAAGAAACAAGTTCATTCATTTGTAGTATGGCGGCCGAGCGTGTCAGATTTTGTACTGAAGTTGTTACTTGCCTATGATTTTAAATATGTCTCAGGCCCTTGAGTATTCATATTTTTTTGTGTTGTTGCAATTAATATTACTTAAGGAGGCATTATTAATGTTTTTGTTCACTTCAACTTACAAAATTTGACGCCCGAAAGCTGCAAGCTGCGATTAAAGACGGACAACTCAGTAGATTTTACTGAGTTTATTTGACACGCTAAGTAGATACGTTTGGTTGATCTATGGTATATATGACACCTGTGCACCCTAGGCTGTACTTATATCAATAAATGTATTCAAATGATGATGATTTTTATTATTTTAGATTTCCGGCAAATGTTTCAAAAGGAATTATTTTCAAACTTGGAATCGTAACCGAGCTCGCCATTGTTGAAGACGGCTTGTGTTTAAAATGTGCTGCATATACGGTTTCGTAAAGTGGTCAGTCAGTTGTGTACAAAGGTATGTAACCTTTTTTATAATTTTTATACTTAGGGCTGATTTTTCAAACCTCAAATAAAAGTATCCATTAGTTAAAATTATTACCATTCTTATCTAAGGTCATCAGTCAAAAAAGGATAGAGCTAACAATTATTTGACAGATACTGTTAACTGAGGATTGAAAAATCAGTTCTTAGAAGAATAATTTTATATGGCTAGATCAGGGTGCTTAGCCAAGTTGCCAATCGCTAGCGCTTAAACGTCAGTGGTAAGCGAAAGGCAGCTAACTGTCTTTGTCGCACTAATGTGCAAGAGTGACAGAGAGGGAAACTACGATACGCTACTAAGCGTTAGCGATTGGCAACTTGGCTAAGCATCCTGGATTTCAGCATCCAGCTTTCATATTAGTGCGACAAAGACAGTTAGCTGCTTTTCGTTTACGATTGACGATTAAGCGTACAATAAAACCAGGGTCGCGTTTTATAAATTTACAATTTTGCTGTTTGCCTCTCTTTCTACAGAATTAGTGCGTGCGTGCGTGTTAGAGGTAGAGAGGCAAATAGCGAAATTGTAAAATATAACTTTATAAAACGCGACCCATATATATTTGTACAAGCTTGTAATTTATAGGTACGGTCGAGGAATTTAATTTCCTACCCATTTCGTAACTACCTTGTCATAGTAGCTATTTATGACAGTCCTAGCAGCTTTCATATTGATTGTCACTGTGACAAGGTACGAAATGGGTAGGAAATTAAATTCCTCGACTGTACAATGTACATGCCTACTTCAGAGATTTCAATGAAATTAATTATACTTCCTTTACGAAAACAATCCTCGGTAAGCTAATTCACAAACGAATCTCTATGTAAATACAGCGGATACGATATTTTGGTATGTATTCAAATTTGTTAAGGCGAATCGAATAAAAGCTTTTCTGTGTTATCTTATCAACGTGTTTAAATCGTCAGATCTTAATAAAAAAAATATCTTGGGACATCTTACACAAATCGACTTAGTCCCACCGTAAACTCAAGGCTTGTGCTGTGGGTAGCGAAGATATACATATATAATAGGTAGATACTTAAATACATAAGCAGCCACGACCAAGGAACAAATATTTGTGATAAATAGGTAACTACACAAATAATTCCCTCACCGGGGTTCGAACCCGGAACCTCCAGGTTCGTAGGCAGGGTCACTACCAAGTAGGCTACGGAGGCTGACAAAACGACGTTATAGGACGTTATAGATATGAAGTTTTTTAATTCTTACTGTATACTCACGTGCAGAATACATATACGCCCAGCTACGCGACTTCTCTAAGTTGGGTTGTCTACAGTGCGCGGTAAAGATAAGCGAAATTGCCAGTAAATGGCAATTCAACGCGGAATATGCTAGGCCCCCTTTATTGTCCACTGGGGACCTAAACACATTTGTATTCAATTTTCTGAATGTTTGAACCTAAATACATTCAGTATAAAACGAGTAATCGACCCGTAGCCCTAAAATGAGCTACGTTATTGACGCGCGTTTATTCATATTCATATTCTTTTATTCATAAAATTAAAAAATTATATGTCAAAAATAATAAAATAAAATTAGGATGACAATTAATTTATTAATTAAGTATTTTTTTTATTTCTTATTTATGTACTTTTGTTAATATATTTATTTTCAAAACTACAATTAATGTACATAGATTAAATCTAACTAATCTACTTAACCCAACCTATATATACGCGCGTTAATAATGCCGCGGCAGCTCATGGTACGGCTACAGCCTCTAATACGGCCATTGGCCTGGTATTGCACCTATTCACAAACAAATAAAGCTCTACAAACACAATTGCTTCAAGTTACAATACGAGTACCTACATAGTATGTAATGGCCTGCGGCCCTACCGCCAAAAACGAAATTCGTAATTTTCGAGGATTTGTCTCTCTCAGTCTAATGACGCCTTCGTTTGAGTGACAGAGATTTACGAATTTCCTGTTGTTTTTATCATCAACTGTAAACAATCAAAAGCTGCGACTGTTTATGATAAATTGATCCGCACGACCAATGTGCATCAGTATGTAGTACTATTACTTATTCTGTGGCATCAGTCCGACCGCACTTGGCTGTTTTAAATTTATTTAGCGCAAATGACTTAGCGAAAGTATATTTATGCACATCTCTATAGGTACTCTGTTTGGTTTGGTATTCAAAAAAAGGTAAACAATCTTGCAGTATCTTTTTATAGAAAAATGCATATAAAAATCCAAACTAGGTACTTAATGAATCAAAAACAATGTAAATCACTGTATTTCCTTGTTATATTATGTATATTTGCTAAACTTATTTTCTACTCGTAGTTTTCAATAAAAAGATACTGCAAGATTGTTTACTTTTTTTTTAATACCAAACCAAACAGAGTATAGTCACGTGTCACGAGCGAGCGTTGCCCTGGAGAATATTCAAACTAGTCGTTCCGTTATAAAAGGCGCTCAAAGTGTCCCATATTTTATACTGGCAGTAAACTGAACGAAAACAAGTCTTGACGGTCCTGCAGAAAATGGAAAATTCGAGAAGTGGTAATAAACAAGATCTTGTTAAAGGAGTTGAATGTTCATTCGAGATAATAATTGTGACATTTTGTAACTTTATACAAACTCGTTAAGAGTTGATGAACCATGAACCATGACTTTCGTGAGATGCCATCTGAGGAAGGTATGGTAAAGAATTGAAAACGTAATAAAGTTGGTATCAAGATTTATCGATTTGTTATATTCTGATTTCGCTGGGAATGTTTTATCTATTTACGCTGAATAGGGATGCCAAAATCTAGGCAGTGACATTTAGAAAATAAGCTTTTTAGGTAACTTAATAAACTGGACACTCACAATGTATTGTGGGTAGTATGAAGATATTAAGGAATTAATGAAGAAATATGAGCACTTAACCTCCTGACAGTCTATAAAATTTGCGATGAATTTTGAATAAATAATGCTGGAAATAAAAAAGAATTTCTACTTTTGGAGAATACCTTTTAATAGGCCTCTGGGCAGCAGGAGATAAATGCTTTCAAATATAAAATGTAATAAGTAGGTACATAACAATTGATGCAACTATTTCCACGTGAACACACAGGTATTCTGTAGGTATTTTTTGGGTTTTTTTGGTGTTTAGTAGATGTATGTAGGAACGGAACGTATGAGTAGACTGACCGATGACGGAATGAACGAGTGAATTGTACGAGTGAACGAGTGTACTTGGATGGGTAAGAACGATGGATCGAGGAGAAGCCTGTAAGACGACCTAGCGAACGGACGTGGGAAATTTAAAATGTAACTTGACATAAGACTGTTTTTCTAGAATTTTGTTTTGTTTCGAACCGCTTAAGAAATATACTCCAAATTTAACCGCAAGAGTATTTTTACTTCAATCCCACACTACAGAAATTGGGGGCTCGTCCGGGATTGTAAAAAATCAAGCGGATTGAATTCGGCGACGACAGCGGACTTCTGGACCAAGCGCCATTACGACGAGGTATCAAGTAAGATTTAGACGACGTTTTCTTCAAATTTCCCGACAACGACGATTATTAAAATACGACGACGATTATTAAAATACGACGACGATTACTAAAAGTACGACGACGACGACGACGGCCTGATGGGCAAAAACGACAGACGTGCCAGCCGATACGAAACCGATTTTGAAGACGCAATGAACGGAGGCAGCGCGATGCTTCACTTAATGCAAGACCTCATCCCGAAATTCACGGGACAGGATAAAGCGTATCCTGTCACGAGGTGGATCGAGGAAATCGAGGATAATGCCGAGGTATTTGCTTGGAGCCCAGTACAGCAACTGTTGATGGCGAGGCGGTCATTATCAGGTACGGCGGCGCTGTGGCTGCGGGCAGAGAAAACCTACAAGACGTGGGACGATCTTAAGGCAGCGATCGCAAAAGAATTCCCAGACACGGTAGATATTAAGACAATACACGAATTGATGAGCTCAAAAACGAAGAAAAGTGGAGAATCTAGCCTAGATTACATGTTGAGCATGAAAGAACTCGGAAAGCGAGGTAAGATGCCGGACTATGTCGCTATAAAATATATCGTGGACGGTATTCCCGATTCGCCGACGAACAAGATGATTCTCTACGGGGTAACGACGTATCAAGATCTAAAGGAAAAGTTGAAAATCTACGATATGATAAAAGAAAAGTCGAAAATTACAAATCCAAATCACGAAGCACGGAATAGCCGACCTAAACAAGCCGAAAATACACCTAAGAAGAGATGTTATAATTGCGGTGATAATAGTCATATTTCCAACGAGTGCCCAAATAAACAGAAAGGCCTCAAATGTTTTAGATGCAATCAATTCGGTCATATTTCATCGCAATGTGCAGTTTCATCGACGGCAGGATCCAGCCAAAATTCATTAAGAAATTCGAATTCAAACCAAAATGGCGGCTCGAGTTCGACAATCAAACAAATGTGCGTTCAGAAGGAACGAATGAACGGAACGACGTCGACCGAATTATACGAATCACCAAATACGACAGCGGCCGAAGGCGAAACGAACACTAACGAGACGGCGCGCGCATCGAACGAAACGCAACTGAACGAACGGAATGGGAATGACAGACTGAATGACGGAGCGCATATGTCAACGATGAGTGTCAACAACAATGGCCGCGTACAACCGGTTAACGAAGAAAGCAAACCAATGAAGGACGTGATTTTATTTAAGGTGGAATGTCACGGTCAGCTAGGCACTACAACGCCAATAGATGGCGTTATAGTGCATAGGTGGCGCGAATTCTACGTATTTTTATATTTTATGTATGACAATAGAAATATTTTTCATAAGTAATATGTTTGCCGCAAATAAACTGCTGTTTCTAATGTGGCCAACTAAATTTCAGGTGAGGTTTAATTTACAAAATAAGTTTATTTGAATAAATACGAAACGCTGACGCGGCTGCGCAGTATGCACACACACGTTCAAACCCTTATTCGTTTACGAAACCGATTGCTTATTTCGGAACGTGTATTGAACTTGGATTAGGCTGGTTGGATGACCGTCTGACGCACATTCATTAGGACCAAGGTTCAAATCTCGTGATTTCAATATATTTTTTACTTTACATTACATGACTTTTTATTTTTTTTAATGATACTTTACCTATTTTTTTTTACTAATTACATTATTTTCAGTAATAAATAAATTATCTGCGGCCTATCCCACAAAACTTTACAAGCGTATAATTCTACAAAATTGTATAAATTCCAAAACAAATAATTGACAATTTTGTAGATTTGTATGCTTATAAAGTTTTGTGGTATTGGTCCCTGAACTACCAACCTAGGTTTAATTTTGGTGACCTTATATATTTACTCACCAAAAACGTTTTCAGGTGATATTATGGCATCCAGTTCCGGTATTTTTTGCATGGTCAATCTGAAATAGCCTATACTACTAAAAAACGGGCCTGGATGTCCTAACCTAATAGGTGTCCAATCAGATTGGGACGGAATCTATTCGTTGACTTCAGTCAGATAAGTTTTAGATATTTCTAGTCACTTTAATTATTAGATTCCTTCCCATTCTAATCACGTGCGGAATACATAGATAAAGAAAACATCAATTTATAAATTCAGTGTTTTATTTACACAATATCATATTATTTTTATTTATTATTTCTATTTTACGTTTTTCTGGTTTTATACATGGATATAGGAAGATTGCTTGACGTTGTGTGTGTTGCTTGGAAGTGAGCCGGACGCATCTACCTACACATATTGTGACACCTGCAGTTGGCCCTGGATCTGAAATCAGAATACTCATCGTCAAAATAGTGTATGATGAATTGATGATTACTGGAATAAATAATACATTTCAGCTTTGTCTAGTTAGGTGGTGGTGAACTTGACTGCGAAGTTAGGGAGGGAACCTGGGTTCAAAACAGGTTCAGTGAGTATCTACAAAATGGTTATATTTTTAAAAGTTCAATTCCTGGAACTCATCATCCCTCGGGAAACTAACGTTTCCGGCATTTATGTAAAAAAAGAAATATTATTCTTATAATATAATATATATTACTATTTATCTACATGACAAGTTTCCTTATTCCAATCCGATGAGCAGTTGTTGCGAAAACAATAAACATCGAAACATTTTTGTTATAATAATAGTGGAAATATATAATAAAAAAACTGTTTGAATACTGGGAGGAAAGATATCCAGCAAGTCAGCCTCTACAGAACTTACCTTTTGATTTCTCCGTAATATAGTATCATTTCTCCAAGGCTTCGCTTACAAGTTTTTTTCAGGCCCGAGTATCGGTGGTTTTTATAGCCTTTCCGGGACGTTTGTGGCTACATAATATACAAACGTATAATAAATCCTCATGTAAATCACTGCACGCTATGAGATATTTCAAACAATCGTAGGCAATTCAGCGTCAATTCGGATTTGTAGGTATAAACAAATGGTAAAACGATAAAGTACTGCCGGTGATTTAGAATCAGTGACGTTTGAATTTAGTGTTGCCTTGCCAAAAAGGTTTTACGTTCAGTTCCACGAGACTGTCATTTAGTACGCACAACTGTTATAAAAACATTAAATGTAAGAAATCCATCCTGTAGTATAGGTATAAATGTAACTAGTATGTATAGGTATATTTTCTATAATAAAAGGTCTTTCGTTCGGCTTTTGCGTGGGGATATGGTCTATGTGGCAACATTAGCAATGCTTGCGTTTGATATTGTTGAAAAATAAATAACATGCGAAATGCGTTAGGGCAGAGCGGCAACGTAGCATGTTCAGCCAACTGGCAACGTCGCTTTCCAACGCACACATCGAACGTACGATTGGTGTATGACACTGTCGTCGTTCATCCACATATTGACAAATCTTTACTAAAATAAAGTACAAATTTAAGCTATTATTCGACCCTTTATATTACAGAAACATAATTTGCCGCAAACAAATATAAAAATGATTGTCGATTTAAGTGATTTCATTGTAAAACTATGCTCCGTTTACCCATATTTGAATAAATACATTAGTATGAAAAACGAACCACCTTAAGAAAACAATTCCGGCGTTGATTGATTCGGGTTCAGATTTAAATTTAATTACGTGCGAGTGTTTGAAAATTCTAAATTCACCGGACTATATTCGGAATGACGTTGCAATGACGGGACTTGGTTCGACGCGAGTGCAATCCAGTGGAAATTTAGCAACAAACATTATGATAGATGGACAGTGTTACGAAGATGTGAAGTTTTATATTGTATCTAAGGACGCTATGCCGTATTACATGCTTATAGGTCAGGAGTTTTTACGAAATGTAACTGTCGTTATGAGAGGCGATCGTGTGGTGTTTACGAAATGTGACATGAGCTGGCTTAAGGAGATTTTATTGTGTGGTGTGGATGTTTCTGATGTTGTAGGTTACGTGGACGACGAGGCGCTACGGCAGGAGGTGACGAAGCTGGTGGAAACATACCGACCAAACAAGACATGTGAGGCGCCAGTTCAATTGCGTATTACTTTGAAGGACGACGTACCGATCGCGCAGCGACCACGACGATTAGCAATTGCTGAGCAAAGGGAAGTCGACCGCCAAGTGAAAGAGTGGCTGACAGAAGGCATCATTCGGGTAAGTTTTTCAGAATACGCTAGTCCCTTGGTGCTTGTGAAGAAGAAAGACGGCAGTACTAGAATTTGCGTAGATTACAGGTTGATAAATAAGAAGATGGTCAAGGATGAATATCCCTTGCCCGTAATCGAAGATTATATTGACAAGCTGTCAAAGGGTAAAGTGTTTAGTACACTTGACTTGAAGAATGGTTACTTCCACTTACCAGTGCATGACGATTCAATTAAATATACTTCTTTTGTGACGCACAACTCTCAATACGAGTTCCTTAGGGCTCCATTCGGGATTTCCATATGCCCAAAGGTCTTTACAAGGTTTATGACGGTGATTTTTAGGGACCTGATTGAAAAGGAGTATGTCTTGATATTTATTGATGATGTGATAATTATTGCAGAGGACGAGGTACAGGCAGTACAGCGGTTGAAGGAAGTGTTAGCCCGTGCATCCCAGTATGGATTGATAGTCAACTGGAAGAAGTCTCAGCTGGTACAACGACGAGTGGAGTACCTTGGACACGTGGTGGAAAATGGTACTGTAAGACCATCACGTGATAAGACGGACGCTGTGGTAAGGTTCCCACAACCAATTAATATCAAACAGTTGCGAGGATTTGTCGGATTAACCTCATACTTTAGAAAGTTTATTCAGAACTTCGCTTTGATTGCGAGACCTCTGACTGATTTATTGAAAAAGGATACAGAGTTTGTATTTGAGGAACCTCACAAGGCTGCTTTCAATGAATTAAAGATGAAGTTGGCATGTTCACCTGTTTTGAGAATTTTCAACCCGGAGCTTGAGACGGAGTTGCATACAGATGCTTCAATGTTGGCTCTAGCAGCTATTTTGCTGCAACGATGTCCAGATGACGGTCAGTTACACCCAGTGTACTACATGAGCAAGAAGACGAGTGATACTGAGAAAAAGTACTCAAGTTATCAATTGGAAGCTTTGGCAGTAATTGAAGGTGTGAAGAAATTTAGACAGTATTTGTATGGTATAAGGTTCAAAATTGTTACAGATTGCCAGGCATTTGAAATGACACTGAAAAAGAAGGACTTGTCTACACTTGTGGCGAGATGGGCTCTTATACTACAAGAGTATGACTATGAAGTGGAACACCGTACAGGTTCGCAGATGAGACATGTAGATGCATTGAGCAGATCACCATATGCCTGTGTGGTAACACGAGAGCTTCACCAGAAAGTCAAAGATGCTCAAGAGCAAGACGGAGGATTGATGGCTATTCGAGAAATTTTGAAAAATAAGACTTATTTGGATTACCATCTCGAACATGATGTGTTATACAAGGGAACGAAGCTAGTTATACCAAGTGGTATGGAAGGAGATATAATTAAGAAAATTCATGAGAAAGGACATTTTGCCAAAAAGAAGATGACAGAGATTATTGATAAAGACTACCACATCAAGGATTTGTCTAAGAAAATAGACGAATTTATGGTCACTTGTGTGCCTTGCCTATTGGCTACGAAGAAGGGTGGAAAACAAGAAGGATTTCTCCACTGTATTGATAAGGGGAGTGTACCATTGGAGACGTTACATTGCGACCATGTTGGACCTCTCACAGAAACGAAGAAACAGTATAACTATATACTCACAGTGGTAGATGCGTTTACGAAGTTTGTATGGGTGTACCCTACAAAAGGCACGACGGCCAAAGAAACTATAGCAAAGTTGAGTGCACATCAGCAGGTATTTGGAAATCCTACTAGAATAATCACAGATAGAGGCGCGGCGTTCACGAGCAACGACTTTAAAGAATACTGTGAATCAGAGGAGATTCATCATGTTCTAGTGACCACAGGAGTACCTCGAGGTAATGGACAGGTGGAACGCATCCATAGAATAATAATATCTGTGCTGACTAAACTATGTGTGTCAGAACCAGGACTGTGGTACCGACATGTACCTAGAGTGCAGACTGCCATCAACAGTACATACCAGAGAAGTATCAACACGACGCCTTATGAACTGCTGATAGGTACAAAGATGCGTACCAAAGAAGACTTGCAGGTCTATGAACTGTTGCAACAAGAAAGTTATGACAGTTATGCAATAGAAAGAGAGGAGTTAAGAAAGTCTGCACAACAACAGATATTGAAGATCCAAGAAGAGAATAGAGCTACTTACAATAGACGACGTAAGAAAAGTACAGTCTATCAAGTTGGAGAGAAAGTCGCTATACTGAGGACGCAGTATGGTACTTGCCTGAAGCTTAAGCCGAAATATTATGGACCATACAGAGTAGTGGCGATCAGAGGGAAGGATCGGTACGACGTCGAGAAGGTGGACAGCTCGACGGAAGGGCCAGCGCGTACGTCGACGTCAGCTGACAACATGAAGCCGTGGCCCAGGGGTCAGTGAACTTCACCCTAAGGTCAGCGAACTCCACGTTGTATAAGGTAAGGTGCTGCATTTCTTAACATTTACCGACGCCTCTGGTAACGACGTTACATTTCGCATAAAGCCACTACGTCCATGATGTTTTGATATTTTATTTTATGCTGTTTTGTTGTTGTATGGTGTTAATTTTATTTTGTACTGAAGTTGTTTTGTATGACTCATTAAGTTGTTTGATGTGATGTTGTTCCTATAGCATAGCTGGGGTACTACCTATGTAATGGTGATGACTGTACCTTAGTTATGTGCCTGAGAGCCCAGGCAAGTTGTAGGAGGGCCGACTGTAGGAACGGAACGTATGAGTAGACTGACCGATGACGGAATGAACGAGTGAATTGTACGAGTGAACGAGTGTACTTGGATGGGTAAGAACGATGGATCGAGGAGAAGCCTGTAAGACGACCTAGCGAACGGACGTGGGAAATTTAAAATGTAACTTGACATAAGACTGTTTTTCTAGAATTTTGTTTTGTTTCGAACCGCTTAAGAAATATACTCCAAATTTAACCGCAAGAGTATTTTTACTTCAATCCCACACTACATGTATGCCGCTCGTATTCGTGAAAGTAAGTTATGCTGTCAATACCGTGTGCTTACCATGAGCTCCTGCAGTGTTATTCACTAAGGAAACCGCCTTGCTGTCAGCGCTGTGTCAGTGCTGCGGCAGCGTCGAGCCTAAAAATGGTATTCACTAATGTACTTTAAACGACACTAGTGCTCGGCGACGAATGCGGCGTGAGCTGGAACTACATTGCGTCGAAAGTTTGACGTTTAATGTATGAACTTCGTATTCTCTAACGAAAAACAGCGACGAACTCGCCCACAAGCTCGCTCACAGCCTCAATTCCTAATGTCAAATCAAACAGCTAGGATTTTAGGCAAGGCTGTCTCGACATCGAGCTCGTTGACGAACGCAGCGTCGAATGTGTCAATAAGAGAATAGCATAGCAGCTGCGTTATTAATGCGGACTTACTTTCTATCCAGCTCGCTCGCACCAATATGCGTGTACGAGCGGGATGGACAGTTATTAACGCGGATTTTCTTGCACTGACTGCGTGAGCTAACTGTGTCCTTACCATGAACGGTGGCAGTTCATGCTAAGGACACAGTTAGCTCACGCAGTCAACTGGTTAACTAGTAGGGCTGGGTCGCGTTTTATAACGTTACATTTTACAATTTCGATGTTTGCTTCTCTAACGCACGCACATATTGGCTAGAAAGAAAGGAAAACAGCAAAATTGTAAATTGTAACCTTTAAAACGCGAGCCTGGATGTTGATGCTAACAATACATAATTTTTAATTTTATATATGTTTTTATATACAATTAAAAAAAGGTATACATCATTCGTCAGTAGAATCCAAAACAAAGTAAACAAATATGGCGGACTTTCCATAGTGTTTAATGTATTTGACACATATCATGAATTCATGAAACACGTTGGCATAATATACTCGTATATTTTTCCGTTAATACTAAGAAATGTCAATAATTTAAATAAAAATGCATGTGAACTCAAGATTTAAGGTTTTAACCCTTTACCTACGGGTGTCAACCAGAGTTGCCACCAAGGCAACAGCCGTGCAGTACGGGTGTCAACTATAGTTGATCGAAGTACTGGTCATGTTTAATATTTTTTTTATTCAAAACTAGACCTTGTATCTTGGTAATAGTGGTCACAATATGCTTTGGGATTAGTATAGATGCAAAGAAAAAAATACCCTAATGTTTCGGTAGATGGCTCTGATATAAATATATTTTTAAAACTACCGCTTTTTTTGCTGGCAACTGGGGTTGACACCCGTACTGCAGGAGTGCCGAAAATTGAAATCAATATGGCGGACAATAGTGATGTTTTAAATTTTATCGACTTGTTGTGAGAAACAGATCAGAGAATACCCGTACTTTACAGATTTGTCGATACCTTAGTGCCCACTCTTACTAACTATACAATCTAATAAGTTAAAAATTAAATAATTATACACATAAAACCTTATTAAATTCAAATTATTGTTCGATTTTTTCCCTAATCGATGCGACATATCGACAGCTGTGTCGATAGACACACATCACTATTTTTCATATGTGAGAAATTGTTTGTTTGCAAGGTTTTTATTGATTGATATTTATGCTTTTTTTTAATAATTATAGTCTTTTGAGTATTTGTTTGTGTTAAATATACCATAAACTAATGTTTTTACACTTAAACTTGTGAAATTCGCGAGTGGTGACTTATAAATCTTCAAATTCTTAGTGACTGATATATTACTTGATTTTATTAAAAAAAAGGGAATATTATTACTATACAGGGTGTTTGTTATGTCGTTAGCCAAATTTGGATACGTCATTCGCGATCACCAGTACACAACATTTTTGAAAAAAAAAGTGACACTTTTTTTAGTTTTTTTTCCCGTTTTTTATCCGGCAAAAACATAATTTGTGGTCACTAGGCAAGTTTGTTTCAATCCGTGCGATTCGATGGCAGACAAAAGGGTAGCAGGTTTGAGTAGTCAAGTCTTAGCCAATCAGGAGTTCATCACAAGCACCGATCAGCCGACGTCACTCACCCCACCATCGGCACTAAACAATGAATAAAATGTCCTAACTACATGCACACACGATTGTTATTTGATTAAAACTGCCCAAGCGCATACCTACCTGTACCTGCTCGTCGTCATCAACAATTCAATTTGCTTAGAGAGTACATTAGAATCGATATCTGAGGTAAACCAGTACGCGTTTCTATGACGGAACATTTAAGTTACTCCGTTCTTGAGGTCAAATTATGCTGGCTCGGCTGATCGCAAGATGCCATGTGCCATTTGTACAGCACTCTGTAAACAAAGAAAGAGTGCGCTTGCGTGAACGCGCTCGAGTCAAACTACCCTCAGATCGGCGCGCAACTCAAAATACCCTCATTATTAGTACTGTATGCGATAGACTGATAATGCTATCTCGTGGGATTTACCTGCAAGTTAAGCTCCACCTCCATTCCCCACCACGCGTAGGAAACTTGTTACGTACGTTATAACGCATTGAATTAGTTACCTTATGCGGGTTAATTAAAGTTGCAAACTCAAACACCCTTTCCAATCTGATTTGGCAGTTATGAGATGGGGGGGCAGTACGCAAAGTAAGCAAGTGATCATAGTGACCAAACATTCGTTAGATAATGGGATTAAAAAAAAAATCTATAACAAAAAGGATAATGAAAAATGGATTAGTTTTGTTTTACCAAATATTTTTTTATGCCTTTACCCAACACATATTGCAATATGGCTAATGATATAAAAAACACCCTGTATGTGATTATTTTTTGATTAAAGACAACATATGTAATATGTGTGCGAATTTTCAAGTGTGTAGCTGCAATACTATAAAAGTTCCAGGTAAGTGAAGTTATGCCTTACACCGGCTCTCGAAAAAACATGCCCGTATTGAGAGGTTACGGAGTGATACAGGGCCCCGTAGGTAAAGGGTTAAGTTGATAATGAATCCATGATTGTGTTCTAAAAGTGCGTGATTATGCAATAATGCAAGTTTTTAGCTGCGTTTACATTTTTGGATTCCACTGATGGAAAGTATAGTAGTCCCTTTTCTGCATGTTCAATATTTTTCAAATTTTAATGGAAACTACGAGAAAGAAAACAAAACCGCCGGTATCAGAAGAGCTCGAACAGTTTCAATACTGCGGCCGGCTGCGGTTATTAAAATGTTCCGGGCGCCATGATTAAAAAACTCCGCTGTACTGATACACGAACACTATTTCCAGCTTGTGGTGGACAAGATACCTACTCCTAACCTAACATGCTTGTAACATTTTCCATAAACAAATACCTACCTAACCTAAATGCCCATAGATTTCTCAATTAAATTACTTATTGTTAAGATTTCTCGAAATTAACCTGGAAATAGCTAACAGAATTATGGCTGAGCCCTGAGCACTATGTCATTAAGGGCCTGTTCACAAAATCACACTAACGATTCACTTGGGCGATTTAATATAAAAATGCACGCGGCGAATTCGCGGCGATATTGCCGCGTGCAATTTTCGTATCAGAAATCGTTTTTAAATCGCCCAAGTGAATCGCTAGTGAACAGACCCTTAAGGTTAGGTACATAATTGAATGAATTGTATCAATCAATCAAGCCATTTGTATAGTCTGCGTTTAATAGTTACTTTCATAGATTTTATTTACCTTCGGTTCGCGCCACCAACTCCGGCGGCCTAGTGCATTTACGAATTCACCGCCCTAGGGTTGTACAGTTAGCACCAAATAAAATACATCGTAGCAGTCAAAGATACCTAATACACCATACTCACTATATCGTTTCCCGAATAATTTAGCTACTTTAACTGCTACAACAAAGTACCTATTTGACTCTGACTGTAATTTGTAAACTTCCAGATCGTGTTTGTGGCCCTCGTTTTCAATTCGTTTTCGTTGTTTATTCCATTAAGGCACTGAATTTTCCTTAGTTCTCGAAACATGTTGTCATGTCACAGTTTATAAATCGAATGTTTGTAAAATATTCAATACACGTGTTTATCAATTAGACAATAACGTTAACCTACAATTGCGTTCAAGGTTACTCTAATGTAAATCTATGTGAGCCTTACTGCCGTCCAATGGTAGAACGCTGTAAGTCCTAAAATGTAGTTTTGAGAAAAACTTATTTAATGGTTTTAACACTTCGGCCTTTGAAACACCTATTAAATATAATGCTACAAAAATCAATTTTACACAGTAGATATGGAACGGTCTAATTTATAGAGCCGGCAAATAATATTTTCATATTTTTACATATTTCAGTAAATATTGGCTGAAAAATGTTTTGCCTCAAGCATTCTACAATAACATTTTATCCCACCTAATGGTAGAACGCTGTAAGTCCCTAGTTACATTGTTCTGCCACATCAGTTTTCCAGTTGTAATGTTATGGTTATTAGGATTGATGTCAAAAACTGATTGATTACAAGAGCAAAATATTACAAGTGCAATTATAAACTACAAAATAATGCCATTTGGGTAAAAAAATAAACAAATACACTCAAGAGCAATAAACACAGGTCAGATTTTATGGACAATACAGTACATGTCCATTGAAGTGACCTGTTTTAATTGCTCTTGAGTATAGTTTGATGTTATAAACTGAAATGTTACATTTAATAAATCAGAAAACTTACATTGGTTTTATGCCACTTAGAATATACCATCAACGTTTAAATTAAATGCGTTTTTTATTACCTGTTACTAGATATTTTGATTAACACGTTCGACGCCAGTGACACAGCGTGTGTGACCAACAAAATCTAATTCCTATGCAGTGACACACATACGTGATCACAGTAACCTTATTCTTATGCCACTAGCATAAATCAAGTTCTTCCTCCTATGCCAGTGCCATAAAAATACGACCGTTCTTGGCACAAGTGCTGTGTCACTGACATAAGTGTACAATTTGTTCATACAATGTGTGTCAATGGCATAGGAGTTCTATCAGATAATTTCGATCGGCATAGTATTAGCACTAAGTGAAACAGTACTGGAGGCGAACGTGTTAATTCCGGAAAAAAATATTAAAGTTTCTATTGGTTAGGTTAAGTTACTCCACTATAAACCTTATAGGTACCTACTTACTAATAAAATATAAACATGTTTTTTTTTAATAAACACTATGAACAAATTACGCTATCATTATGCTTATCTAAATCTTTAGACTTATTATTTACACTTTGTATGTTTGAGAAAAGCACTGTACATGCCTCGGCGTGAAAACGGATTCCCGGCCTCATTTTCCCGGTCTCTGATAAGTTATGGTTTAATACCTTAATGTCTATATTTTTTCTGCTGTTTTTTATTTTGTTTACAAAATCATCAAAATCATGAACACTGTCAGCAGTCATAATATATGTGTGGCCAGGTTTTAAGTACTGAATTTTAATTAACACACGAATTAATGCTGAAAACAAAATTTTGTTTTAGTTTTTGCTAAAATATAATTTCCTCAAAGTCTTTGCATATACAAGGGTAATTTTTAGAAATTATGTAGGTATAAACTGCTCTGGAAGCATTTCATCTCACTCTCTGTAAAGATAATCAATATTACTGTCGCTTTTGTCGTTTACTTGCAGCGTTTTGGCGTGTTACGCGCTCTAAATATAATTACTATAGCGATACCTACCTAAACGATGCAAGTGATACTTGCAGCGTTCTGCTGGAACGTAAGTCTGTCATGACTGAAGTTGCAATGTTTTGGCGTGCTAAGGCCGTAGTTACAGCGTTTTGACAGTTTTGTACAGCCTTAATTAAAAGAGATATCAAAATTTTGAAAACAAGGTATGATAGAAAAATTTGAAAGAAATCATTTGATCCAAAAACACTTAAAACGCTGTAACTCGAGTTGCAGCGTTTTACCATTGGACGGCAGCTTAGCGTTAGGCCTTTACATCTCTAGTAGTATACATAGATATAGATATATAATGCATAATAATATTGTGAACTTGTACAATAAGAATTATTTTTGTTTATTATTATTATTATCCTTTATTTATCTCTTTTTTTTATAGAAATTTCTATAAAAATCATTTTTAATGTAATAAATTATTGAATGCATGCTATTTTAATAAAATGAATGATTATGCTGTTGAAAAAATAAGTGCATCTGAGTTTCTTACTGGTTCTTCTCAGGAACGGTGTAGGGTTAGAACCAGTCGTAGATTTTTTTCTCTCTTGATAGTGTCAGACGATTCGTAAATGCTTGTTAATAAGCTTACTTGAATAAAGAATACTTGACTGTTGAACTTAAAGAATACTTACTTGAGAATGTTTTACTTTGACTTGAAGCACATCGCGTTGCTGAACTATACCAAACACCCAACTTTCGCAGGTCACTCACATTTCTCCTAGGCTTCTGGATAATGGTGATCCTGTTATACGCACTGGCGCTGGCCATCGTGTCCGGCGTAGCCTTTGGCTACGACTATTGCTTGGCGGAATACGTCACCTTGGCCAGTGAGTACACTTATACACATGCCAGGGACCGGAACCGGTATTTTCTCCATACAAAAAAACGGTTTTTTTTCGTTCTTTTTCGTTCTCTTCGGTATACAAATTGTAAGTTAACGGAGTCATTTAAAAATACTTGCATCAAATATTGAGCACTACATAAACAGCATAATACATTTAAAAATATTGGACTATTTCGAGGTTTTTGTAAAATACCGATTCCGTTCCTTGACACATGCCTTTACTCATGAAGTCATGAATAAAGCTCGGACGACGGGAGCAAAAATGCATTTTTCACTAGTGCTTAGTTAAATATCGACTAGGTATTCTATCGACGTGCATATGAACCATATTTTGTTTAAAAATTTATTGATCAAGCATTATTTTTTCCTAGTAGTTATATTTATTTTCCCATATAGGGTAACATGGTTGACACATACAATACAATACAAAATTGCACACCTCACACGTAATAAAATAAAAAGTACACAAAACAAATATATGAAGTTATTTAAGATTGTTAAAGTTGAAACACCAACTTTTTTATATAACACATCTGAATGTATTGAAAATAACTTCGCCTTGAAGATGTAAAAGTAATCTTGACAAGTGCACTTTCAACTTTTGAACGATATGTAGCTGGGTTTTAGTTTTTATTTTGGTTTTGTTTGTATGAATGTTGGAATGCATGTCAATAAAATAGTCGATATTTAACTAAGCACTAGAGAAAAGTACATTTTTGTTCCCGCCGTTCGGGCTTTGCTCATGATTATGAATGTTCGTCAAATCGACATGAGCCAATTTATCGTTTGTCCTTACATGTCACATTGATAGTAATGATAGTGCAGTTTGAAATAAAATATGTAGGAACACTTCTGCTATTTAAGGACTCATAATACCTATAGAGTACTGTAATCGTTTTAAATTATTCTTGTGTAAATTGCAGTTCTATGTATAATGGTTATGGTACCTATTTCTATAGCAACCCCGTTATTCATCATACACTTATTACAGATAACAGCCCTATTAAATTTGAGTTCATTACACCTACTGTCTTCAATATATGTATACTTACTTACTTCATTCTTATAGTAGAAGTTGCGAACAATGTTAATATAAACAATTCAAATAAAATATCTAGACTCTAGCACTATCTATTTTTTTATTTAGGTTAGGTAGTCTATTGATAAGAGTTTATTAAACAATGGTAGTTTATTAAACACAGATTTAGCAGTATTGGTAATTAAATACATTTTGAATACAAGGTTTATTTACATTGTTCGCAATGTCTACAAAAATGAAGTATATGAATAATTAAATTTTTAATGGACCAAATTATTTTTGTTTAGGACCCGAAAAGCGCCTTATAGTGAAGCCCAGAGAGTATGAGCCGGAGCCATTGTTTCGGCGCCATAACAGTGAAACGAACCTCTTGTCGCTAGGCAACGGTGAGTCTCCTCATTATTCTTCCGATTAACAAATTCCTAGGTTACGGCTCAGAATACATATTAGTACAAGTACAGAAAACCATCTCCGAAAACCCCGTTTAAAGAAATAATGACTCTTGCTTGCTACGATTAGTACGGTCAAACTTTACATTAAACTCGCAAATCATGCAGTATAGCTGCATTTTTGGTATGTTGTTTAGACACCATAGGGCAGTATTAAACCACATTTTGCAAGCAAAAAAAAGTTGTGCTAGATATGTAGTACGTGAAAAACTGCGAAATTTACGGTTATTTTTTAGTTTCTGTTTTTTATTTAAAAAGCCTTACGTTTTTTGATATCGTATGTTATAAAGCGTTTAAAGATTAATAAAAATCAAACAAGTTGAACTAACATGCGTTACCGTAGGTCTTATAGTTTCAGAGATTCAAGACTTCAAAAAATACTATTTTTTGTAAACTAGCGTTATGTTGAGTTTTGCTAACGTTTTCGGCTTAATATCGCCTCACCTAATTATGCTACGAAAAACATGCAATATTAACCTTATAGCGCACCTAATATTCTTTCATTTAAGGGTAAAATTAGGTCAGTAAACTTTGTAATTGAAAATAAAAACGCGAAATTCAAGAGGCAGGAGGCCCTCTATCTAAGTTTTTCATACAAATCGCAAGTCGTGTTGCAAAGCTGCAATTTTAGTATATTATATAGGCCCTATAAGGATGTATGAAAATGCATATTACAAGAAAACCAAAAAAAGAATTTCGGCATAGGGCGTAAAAAACTGAAAAAAAATCAGACATTTTTTAGATTTTGACGTTTAATTAAAAAAACTATTATCTTTTCGACACTATTGCTATAAAACATGGAAAGACTATTAAATTTGAAAGGATTTGAGCTACCTTGCATCACCGTAAGTTATATAGATTTTGATATACGATATTTCAACAAGGGCCTTTTATTAAGTTAAGAAAATAATGCATGTTTTGAACCCTTGTAGGTATACCTCCAACTATAAGACTTACAGTGATTGTTATTGGCTCAACTTGTTCCAAATTTAATATAGTTATTATCTACAATAACTTTTTTTTTCTTAGCGTGAACATTTTGCAAATAATTTAGTGAATAACTTTAACGTAACCTAACATTGGTTTATATTTTGATCAAAGGGCACTTTTTGCAATGTCGTATCTCAAAATATATATAACTTAGGGTGATACAACGTAGCTCAAATCCTTTCAAATTTAATATTATTTCTAAGTTTTGTAGCAATCAGTATCAAAAACAAAACAGTTTTTTAGTTAAACGTCAAAAACTAAAAAATGTTCGAAATTTTTTCCGTTTTTTACGTCTTATGCCGAAATTATTTTTTTGCTTTTCTTGTAATATTAATTTTCGGACATCCCTATAGGGCCTCTATAATATACCGAAATAGCAGCTTTGCAACACGACTTGCGATTTGTATGAAAAACTTAGGTAGCGGACCTCCTGCCTTTTGTATTTCGCGTTTTTATTTACAATTACAAAGTTTACTGACCTGATTTTACCCTTAAATGAAAGAATATTAAGTGCGCTATAAGGTCATTTTTGCATGTTTTCGTAGCATAATTAGGTGAGGCGATATTGTGCCGAAAACGTTAGCAAAACTCAACATAACGCTAGTTTAAAAAACATAGTACTTTTTGAAGTCTTGAATCTCTGAAACTATAAGACCTACGGTAACGCAGGTTAGCTCAACTTGTTGGATATTTATTAATCTTTAAACGCTTCATAGCATATGATATCAAAAAACGTAAGGTTTTTTTAATAGAAAACAGTAATTGAAAAATTACCGTAAATTTCGCAGTTTTTCACGTACTACGCAACTAGCACAATTTTTTTTGCTTGCAAAATGTGGTTTAATACTGCCCTATGGTGTCTAAATAACATACCAAAAATGCAGCGATACTACTTGATTTGCGAGTTTAGGGTAAAATGATGTACGATTTGACCGTACTAGATACCATAAGTTCAAATTCCCTCCGCGCAACGCTAAAATGCCAACGCTAAAATGTCACGTAGAAGTGCGCTCTCTTTCTATCGCGTAACTCGTACCTATTCTGAAAATAAGGATGCTTCCTTTTAACAAATTATATTTTTTTATATTTATTTACAACTTTTTTATATTGTTTTTTTTTATAATCAATTCTCTGACAGCGGTCAAATTAGTACCTAGATATTCGTCGAACAACATTCGCAAGTGCGCGACGTGTGTCACCGTTTGCCGTGAGGCCCTACTGATATCGTACTCACTGGAACTGACAGTTCGACCCGAACGCGCTAGTTGAACAGCTGTCTTTGTCGCACTAATATGAAAGAGTGACAGAGAGGCAACTTGGCTAAACATCAAGGACTGGTTACAGGAGTATGAGTTTGCACCATTGTTTATCAAGTTTAATGTACACTCACCCAATTGGAACACTAGGCCACTAAGGAACCATTTCAAAGTAACGTTGTCAATCAGATTGTAAGACATTTTAAACTACTTTTCATTTTGACATGGTTTTAGAGTGGCCTTCCAATTGGTTGACCGTACAGTCAAGTGCAAAAATATGTATCGAAAGAAATGCATAGAATAAAAAACCCGGCAAAGTGCGAGTCGGACTCGCGCGCGAAGGGTTCCGTACCAATATCAATTAATTATTTAAAAAATACAGTTAAATCAACCTACCTCAAAAACTATAGAAGATAATTTAATCAAACCAAAAATCGTTGATAGAGTTTATTAATGTGCATAACATATTTTTTTTTTAGAATTTTATATTGCGTAGTTTAAAAAATAGAGGGGGGGGACACATTTTCAGAGCTGATATCTCGAAAACGATTTGCTTAAATAAAAATAAGATTTATAAACCTTCATATCATTTTCAAAGACCTTTCTATTAATACCCCACACGCTTATATACAAGTAAAAAAAAAAATGTATCCCTCAGTTACATGTATGGAGGGCCCCCACCCCAATGGTTTTTTTACAATTTAGTATCATAATCCTGTAGCGGTTCATACAACACATATCCTTACCAAATTTCGTTACTGTAGCATTCATAGTTTCCGAAAAAATCGGCTGTGACAGACGGACAGACGGACAGACGGACATGACGAATGTATAAATAAGGGTTCCGTTTTTGCCATTTTGGCTACGGAACCCTAAAAAGCAATTTGACTTGCTGCAGCAGGTGCCTGGATAGCGCAACGTGATTTTATGATGTATTTTATTAGGACATATTACGCTAGCTCTACGAATATACTTCATACATGACTCTAATAATTTATATTCCAGAGTACTAATTAAGTATCATAGTCCGGTTTTTTTTTTATACCACGTCGGTGGCAAAAAAGCATCCTGATGGAAAGCAGTCACCGTAGCCTATGGGCGCCTGCAACCCCAGGGCTGTCACATGCGCGTTGCCGACCCAATAAAAACTTGTACACTCTTCTTTTGAAGAACCCCATACTGTAGTCCAACGGGAAAACCTCGGCAGGGAGCGCATTCCACAGACGGACCGTCCGCGGGAGGAAGTTCCTCTGAAACCGCACGGTGCGCGACCATTTAGGTTGCAAGGTGTGAGGATGAGCGCCCAGTCGGTGGGGCAGCGGGCGGTAGTTTACATGAGTCCTAGATTTTTCCCAGCCAACCAACCCACCTCGAACGCCTCTTCGATCACTTCGAACACGTTCTTTTTATTTTTGTGTTTTGCGGGAAAGTAGTATAACTTGCATATAATCTTGCCGTATCGATTCGAAAGCCTTCTGGAATGTTTGACTCATAGAACGAGCACATCTGCTCGCAAACTTTTGCTTAACTAGAACCAAATTAGGACCACTTAACGGTAAGTAACAAGTTTGCAGTGCAGACTGTGTGTAGGTATTGTATATCATTCGAGATAATGCAATTTACGTAATTCACTAGACATAGGCTGCAATAATAGTAATTATCATTAATCCTAGTCATAATCTCAGCCGTAAAACGTCCACTACTGGAGATATACTTAGTACCCAAGTAATAAGCAATTTCCTAACAAAATAATATTAATAATATGGCTGCGTATTTTATGACTCAAAAACTTTTATGATTAGGTACGTAAAATTTAATTAAGCCTATTCTTGAATTTGGAGAAATCCAATAAAATATCGTCACGTAAGTCGTCTCTTCAGCAGTAAGTATTCCCAATAACGTAGCCCCTGATCTAAGAGGATTTCTTCGGACAACTTTATATCAGTAGGTATTGCGATACAGGATGCAAATTCAAGCATTTTCGAAACAATGTCACAAGCGCGGTCGCTATGTTTAAATTAGTTTTAGTTTTACATAATTTAATTTACGCTGTACATTACATTCATAAGTAGGTATTCAATTACATCAATAATATATAGAAAAGAGACAAAAACAGGTAAACCAAAAACCTTAAATTACTTACCTTATTTTTGATTAAAATATTTTTGTTGTATTTGTATTGCAGAATTAAAAAAGCGGACCCCTGAATATGTAGTAGAACCAGCAGATATGATCCCGGCTTTATATGAAACCTATCTAAAAGTCAAGCAAAAAGCTTCTCGAACTTCTCCATTACTATTGTCAAAACCACACCGTACTTCTCAAAAAGTATCGACGAAACCCAACCGTACTTTTCTTTCAGTGTCGTTAAAACCTCACCATACCCCTACCTCAGTATCGTCAAAACCCACGCATACCCTTCATTCAGTCTCGTCAAAACCCACCCATACGATTCCCTCAGCATCGTCAAAACCCACCCCTACGATTCCCTCAGTGTTATCAAAACCCACTCCTACGATTCACTCAGTATCGTCAAAACCCACCCATACGATTCCCTCGGTATCGTCAAAACCCACCCCTACGATTCCCTCAGTGTTATCAAAACCCACCCCTACGATTGCCTCAGTATCGTCGAAACCCACCCATACCCCTCCCTCAGTATCGTCAAAGCCTACGCTTACTGCTAAAATAACGAAGGAGAGGAAGAAAGTTGCAAAAACAACCAAGAAGGAAACCACCAAGACGAAAGATTCAAAGCAAGCGACAAAAGTAAACAAGGTAAATATGGATTGAAGTTTAAAGTATGTATATTCTAATTAACACACATTGGACCGTGTTTTTTTTTTTGTTGTAAATTTGACAGGTTGCTAAGTATTAGGTTTTGGCCCTGTACCTATTGCTACTTTAAAATACCTAACTAAACACGATTTTTGACTTTTTAGGCTGATCCTTCCATTTCACCCACGACGGGATCAAAAGTAGTTACAAGAACTCCAAAACCAAATGTGACCAAGATAGTGGCAACAAACAAACAAACGTACGGTCTTTTATATCCAAGTGTGATGCGGTATTTCGTGCCGAAGTCAACCAATATCAAGTGGCGGCCCACGATGCCTTCAAATTTCTTCTACAAGACACCCGAAAATATTAGAATGCGCAAAACGAAGCCAGATTCGTACCATCCCGAAATGGAAATACGGATACCATTACAGGGGAGGTAAGTTTATTTTTGAAGATTAAGGGCCTGTTTCACCATCCACCTTCCATCCACGAATAACATACACTCGCAGTCGCGGTCAAACTACGGGTCAGATGTAATTTTTCATAGAAACTATAGCAAAGGGACAGATTTCAAAGAGATTTTTCATATTTTACAGGATAGGTAGAATCATTTTTAATACGAGTATCAGATGATAATAATATTGGAATTTTGTTTAATTAAATGCACCCCAAAATTATCTAATGGCCGTTAATCTGGTTTAAGCAGGTAAAATTCTAAAGTGTTTAAAATGCCCCAAAAATCTAAAAAGGGGCATTTTAATCATAACCATACGTCAGTAGAATGCAAAAAATGTAACAAATATGGCTGACTTTCCATAGCATTTCCCGTCTTTGACACGTATCGCGAACATGTTCGCAGATATATTTTTACATTAATACTAATAAATATCAATAATTTAAACTAAAAACCTATGTGACGCCAAGGTTTATGGTTTCAAGTTGGTAATAAAACCAAGATAGTGTTCTAAAAGAGCGTGATTAATTGATTATGGAACAGGTAAATAATGGAAGTTTTTAGATTTGTTTACATTTTTTACGATTTGTACTGACGAATGGTATACTATGTTTGGAGCTTTAAAGGAAAATAGGTGTAACCCTTTTCGACTTTATTACATGGAATTGTTCCATATTTATAACTGGTGGTGCACGTATCAAGGTTAGTATCGCTTTATGAAATGTTCTATTTTATTACAGGCACAGGGGGCTGCCGATGCGACATTGGCCACCGGTGGTCACCAAAACCACAGAACCCAATGAAAATTACCAAGATAACTATTTTAAAACCATTTTGTATTTTTGAACACTATTATGAATTAGTACTTTACCGAGTACCTGTGAGGTAACGTATGTCAGCTCTGAAGCTCGTAGGCTGGGACAGGTCCACAAAAACGAATACTGTAGCCGTACCATGATAGCCGTTCTAAGTAGGTAATTATTTTGAAATATGTGTTAACTAGGGCTTCCAATTTTAAATTAGCAAACTTCGAAAATTTGGTCATTTTTAGTGTCGAATAATACGGCACGAAGTATTCGAATATTTACTACCCAAAAAAATAAATTTAGACACTACTGCAACAATTACTAAGATTTAATTCCAATTCTGCATCAATAGATATTATAACATTATTGTATTAGAAAACAATTCTGGTATAACCTATTAAAGCAAGATTTCTTAAATGAATCAAGCGGACAGCTTATGTATGATATACCTGCAATGTGATAATTTCTAGTTTTCTTTGCAGGATGTCTTATTGAAATATTTGACGTAAATATGCAAGTCAAAATAATTAAACACATTTTGGATACACAGTTCACATTGTTCGCAACTTATTTTGACGCCTACTTTACATGTAAATTGAATACCGTCGTCATTATCGTACAACTATTTTTCTTTAGGTATAATGCTCAAATACTCAGAATTACGCGAATTTTGAAATGAACGCCTGACATTAAAATTGCAATAACTATGTTTTTTTTCCGCTCAGTAAATATTTAAATGTGAAGACAAGGATACTAGAGTAGTCGAGGACATAAAATAAAAAAAACATCCATGACATGAATATGATATTCATATTTTCATATGTCAGGTACACTTGGGTAAGACCGGACTATTTTTCGGTGAGTTGAAAGGATGTCATAAAAAAATCATAAATGTATTCTCACTAACTTTTACCTGCAGATGTATGATGTACGTGATAAAAAAATAAATTAAGCTTTCAATATAAATTTACTTGGTGCCGCTCAGCCGAATAGTTTAGGAGTAATCGACACTCAAACTTGCACAATTTTTTTTCAAGACACCCATCCGAAAAATCTTCTTGGCTTAAAATCGGACTAGTATCTAATGTCAACTCTAAAATAAGGAAAAGAAGGTGCATAGCTTCCTGTTAAAGATCGGATCTCCAAAAATTCTCGAAAAAATTCACTTTTTTAAAAACGTTCGTAGCTCACAACTGATGCGGCTGAGCGGTTGCTGCATAGATACTGGCGAGAGGGGCGGGGTGAAATGGCGTCATGAATAATATAGCCAGTATGGAAAAAATACTACTATTTTAGTAGTTATTGCGGTCATCCGATCTTACATTAGATCCCATCTTAGCCGGGTGTGCCTTAGTGGATTGGATAGTGTGGATACTGTGTGGATACTGGATAGAGTGGAATAAGGACTTGTATATTGTATTACTTACTGTATTTGTGTATTAGCTCTAGCAACAAATGACCCTTGCAAAACTATAAACCATAAAAATTAAAATACAATTAAATATATGACAAAACTAAATTGTTTATTTACCACTACCCTCGTTTCAACGGATCTCATTTTCTGACATGTGAACATTTTGCTGTCGACGAGCATTGTGCACGTTTGGAGGCAAGCTAACTTTTTTAACTCCCCTTGAATCTTTCTTTCCATTTTCTTTGCTAGTTTTGCCATCAATATTGTCGTCTTGTACATTTTTGATTCTTTTTATATCGCTGTCGCCATTATTTTTTGCTTGGCGCCTTTGTATTGCATAGGCCTTAGAACGTCTCTCTATATTATCATCACCATCATCATCACTAAAGAAATGCTCATCTAAGAAATGCTCAATTATAGGCATTTTTTGCCCCTTTGGTTCCTTATCTTTATCAGACGCGAACACATACATTTTTTTTCCATCTGTGTCACCAGCATTCTGGTAATCCTTATTATTAACACCATCATTGACTGATCCAGCATCGTTACCGTCACCCGAACTAGGAGATGGGTTTATTTTTTTACTATCACCCCTATTTTTGACATCGTCTATTTCATAATCGTTATTATTTTCATCATCTAATTTCTTCTTTTTTCTATCAGAAGGACCCTGATCCATGTTATCGTCAGAAAAAAAGTCTTCTTCCAGGTTATCATCTGAAAAAAAATCTTTCTCTAAGAAATCTTTTTCCATGTGGTCATCCGAAAGAAACTTTTCCTCCGTTTCATCGTTTTTAGTATCTTCTTTATTGTTATCCTCAACTGGTTCAGCGTCATTTTTTTCTGAGCTTATCACATCTGCAGCTTCATCTTCAACTGCATCATTGTCAACTGGTACCGTTACTTGTTCACTAACTGGATCATTCTGATTTTTTTCCGCTGTTATGTCGGAAATTAAATCCTTTTGGTCATCGTCACTGAAAAACTTATGATCAATAAAGTCCTCTGATAAAAAGCCATCTCCTTTGACATTCTTAATATTTGCCTCATGATCTGCAACCGATGCACTGTTCAATTTTTCCTTACCTTCAGGTGTTTCATCATCTACACCGACAGGTGCTTCGTCGTCTACTCCTACAGGTGCTTCGTCATCTATACCCACAGTTGTTTCATCGTCTACACCTACAGTTGTTTCGTCGTCTACACCTACAGGTGCTTCGTCATCTATACCCACAGTTGCTTCATCGTCTACACCTACAGTTGTTTCGTCATCTACACCTACAGGTTCTTTGTCGTCTACACCTACAGTTGTTTCGTCGTCTACTTCGTCGTCTACACCAACAGTTGCTTCATTGTCTGCACCTACAGTTGTTTGATCGCCTACACCAACATTTGCTTCGTCTTCTACGCCGACAGTTGCTTCATTGTCTACATCTTTTTCAGCAACAGAATCTGATTTTACCTTATCACCTGCATCACCGTTTACGCCTAAATTGTTTCCTTCAGGTGTATCTTTATCGTCTTCATCATTGCCAGCCTGGACTTTTTCATCGTCGTCGTCTACACCTTTATTATCAATAGTATCATCTACACCTACTTTATCCGTCGTATTTTCTCCGCTAGCTTCAGGCATAATATTTCCATCATCATCATTCACTCCTTCTTCATCATTGACATCATCTGTTACCCCATTATTATCATCTACGTTTTGTAAATCATCATTTTTAGGAACCTTTCCTTTTTTACCATCATTTTCTGACTCAGACAAAAAATCTTCTTTTACATTATCATCAGTGAAAAAATCTTTTTCTATGACATCGTCAGAGAAGAAATTTTCATCAGAGAAGAAATTGTCGTCAAGAAAGCCTTTTTTATTATCGACTGTTTTATGTTTACCATTGTTGTTATTACTCTCGTCGGCACTCATATCTTCATTCCTTCCATCGTCTTTGTTATCAGCATCACCACCATCACTACCATCACCATCACCCCCATTACCTCCTTGATTACTGCCATCGCTTGGTGCACCCAGTATACTTGTCAAGTGATCTATAACTCGCACTGGCAGCTCGTTCAATATATGGCCATATACCATTGATTGGTATGCGTGTCTTTCTTTATATTGCGTTTCCCATGGTATTATTGAAAATTCCAAAGACCTTGAAAGATATAAAAATAGACAAATTAATCAATAAATACTTATAAGTGATAGGAATAACTTGAAACAATTTGTGTGTTAGCGCACCCACAGGCTCAGCCTAAACCTGTTCATCGCCGTCTAAATCATCAACATCATCATAATTTCAGCCAAAAGACGAACCTGTGTGTTATTCAACTGTTGAACATAGACCTCCTCGAGATTTTGATAACCGATTGGTCCTTTGATATTCGCATATCCAGCGAACCGGTTTACGAATAATTTATAAAAAAAAAATACGCTTGCTGCGCGTCCTTTATTTTTCAATAAATGAATGGTCAGTAACATTTCTCTCCCTTAATCGACTCTTGCGACACCCGTGGCAGGAGAGAATATAGGTACTAAGGAATAAGAGGTGAAAATCTCTCTCTACCTCATTCCAGCTAATAGCTCCTTCTCTACAACTTGTCGTCAGTTTTTACAGGCTAAATTTACACCTGCATGTTATTACTGTAAATTTTGACACTCACTCTAACATAATTTTCAAATTCGGCTTGGGACTGAATTACTTACTTCCAACCCGTCAAAAGAATATGTTTTAACTTGGTTCCTCCGTCCTCTATATTTACGATAATATTCACTTTTACATCGGTAAGATCAGCCGCAAAATCTTGCGTTAAACTTCCATTTCCATCATCATGGATAATTTTCCCATGCACCTGTAAGGAAAAATAATGTATTATTTATGTAATGATAATGATTCAACGAAATACAAAATATAATTGAATATGATTCAATGTATCGTAAACATCCCAATGTTAAGACCCAGTTTTCGATACCCTGCTATTATAGTACGGTCAAACTTTACATTAAACTCGCAAAGCATGCAGTATAGCTGCATTTTTGGTATGTTGTTTAGACACCATATAGGGCCACATTTTGCAAGCAAAAAAAAGTTGTGCTAGCTACGTAGTACGTGATAAACTGCGATATTTGCAATCACTTTATAGTTTCTGATTTTTATTAAAAAAAACCTTACGTTTTTTGACATTATATGTTAAGAAGCGTTTAAAGATTAATAAATTACCAACAAGTTGAGCTAATAAACATTACCGTAGGTCGTATAGTTTCAGAGATTCGAGACTTTCAAAAGTACTCTTTTTTTTGAGCTTTGCTAATGTTTTCGGCTTAATATCGCCTCACCTAATTATGATACAAAAAACATGCAATAATGACCTTATAGCGCACTTAATATTGTTTAATGGGTAAAATCATGTCAGCAAACTTTGTGATTGAAAATAAAAACACGAAATTCAAAAGGCAGGAGGCCCGCTATCTAAGTTTTTTCATTCAAATCACAAGTCGTGTTGCAAAGCTGCAATTTTGATATATTATAGAGACCCTGTATGGATAAACGAAAATGCATATTACAAGAAAAACAAAAAAAGAATTTCGGCATAGGACATCAAAAACTGAAAACAAATTGGATGTCTTTTAGTTTTTGACGTTTAATTAAAAAACTATTATCTTTTTGATACAAATTGCTACAAAACTTAGAAACACTTAAATTTGAAAGGATTTGAGCTACCTTGCATTACCGTAAGTTATATAGATTTAGAGATACGACATTTCATAAAGTGCCCTTCATTAAGTTAAGAAAAAAAATGCCTGTTTTGAAGCCTCGTATACCTCCAGCTATAGGACTAACAGTAATTGTTTTAGCTCAGCTTGTTTCAGATTTAATGTAGTTATTATCTACAATTACTTTTTTTTTTACGTGAATGAGAGGCAATGCTTGTCTGGATCAAATAGCCAGTAACATAAAAGGAATCAAATCTAATACACATAACCTCTATCTGTCAGATCATGATAAGGGGCAAAGTATAGTCATAAAAATGCGAAAGTTTAAAGAACGTTTTCAGTGGTTTGAATTCAAACGTGACTATTGTAAAGAAAATGTCGCTAAGTTCTCGGAATGCATTGCTGCCTTGTCCTTTTCAGATGTATTGACTTCTCATGATTTTGGAACCGCTTTTGTTTCATTTTACGAATTTTTAGGACTTTTGTACGAGTTATGTTTCCCAGTAATAAAAGTCAACGTAAGTAGTCGTCAGAATAAAATTAAATGGCTGACAAAGGGAATAAGGAGATCTTGTAAAACTAAACGCAAGTTAAGTATTCGAACTAATTCATCTAAAAATAACGATACTAGGCGACTACTTAAATTATATAATAGCATCTG